>WAAB01023413.1:74872-153236 GCA_013389865.1 Piaya cayana | reverse complement strand
TTGGTTCATTCACCAGCTGGCTTACAGTAGGAAGTATCTTTGCCTGTATTCTTGCCTCAAAAAGGAGAGGGAGCGGGGAAGCAGTCAACAGTGCCTCTGAGGTTTAGAGGCAATACCTAGCAGATGTCCTGCTTCTTGGGAAAGAGGGCAGATGTGCCCCCTCTCTCTCTAGGACAATCCTCCAGAGGCAAGTTTTGAAAAAAACAAATCACACACTTGCCATGATAGTGTATTGGACTGTCTTATATCTGCAAGATATTTAAATTTTATCCCTGAAGTACTTTTGATCTAGTATTGTTTCCTGGGGTTTTTTTTAATGGGCATATTGGTGGCAGGTGTGAATATTCAGTCGCAGCAAAGCAAAATATCTTGGGGATGAAAATAACGGTGTGACCAACAAGGCATGCACGACATTTCACTCTTTTTTGGAATATACCCTAAGATTCCTACAAGCCACATATTAGTCCCTTAAAGTCTCATTTATAGTGTCGAAGCTAAGTGCTCCTTTCACATCATTTTTAAAGTATTCCAAACAAGAGTCAAGAAACCACAGTGCACAAGCTGACTTTTCAAATTAACTGTACTGAAGCAAATCAGAAGTATAATTTCCCCAGTTTTAAGTCTCCTTAGTATTCCTAATCCTCTGTTATGAAATTTTGTAATGCTGTAGGAATTCTTATTTTAACAGGACAACAGTCTCTAATTATTTACTGAAAAAAGTGAAAAACCCCCCACCTAGAAGCACAATGGAAAAGCAAGCCTGCCTGTGTGTATTTGTAAACAAGTTTCCAGTTAATGCTACTGTCCTGCTAAGCACCCTCTTCACATCACCTAGAACAGAAAACCCTATCATCTCGTGAAAAAAGTGAAAAAAAGTGAAAAAAGTGAAAAAAACGCCACCTAGAAGCACAATGGTAAAGCAAGCCTGCCTGTGTGTATTTGTAAACAAGTTTCCAGTTCCCTAAAGGCTATTTGAAGTAGAATATGCGAAACTGTTTACTGTTTAGGAGCTAATGCAGTCGATTACTGGTTTAGTACAAAGGCACACAGCATCAGCCACCTTTTTTATCACAAAGCATTTCTCTTGAAACACTTATTCATCAAGCACCCTGGAATTAGCCTTCACTCTTAAGTCTAGGTTAAGTGTTCACTGTGTGTGTTTCATTTTAAATGCCTGTAGCTGACATAGTTGGCTCAGTTCATAGGAACATTTCTACTGATGCGAGACAACTAAGCGCACGCTTGAAATCCATACACTGGCCACACAATTGAATCTACTCAGACACTATTTGAACTTTTCACTCCAAAGATTTAGTACCCCACAGGAACCTGATTCAGAGTCACTCTCAACAGTAACTGGTGTAATGCTGATCATGTTTTAACCTAACTAGGTGTCTATTTAGCTCAACGTTGCTGGATGTAGGGCATCACCTTAGAAGCATGAAGCCTTTGTCTTCCAAAAAAAGGACTGAATCCCCATCGTGACAGGAAGACCAGACTCTGGCATTTGGTTGGAAGAAGTCACATACCTGCATCTCTAGCAGGGTGTCCTGTTCTCTTGCTGACAGTTTCTCTCCAGTACTTTCTCCCTAGCAGTATAACATAGAGACCTTAAGTATTAAATTATAAAATGTGACTTTTCCTGGGAACTTAAAAAGGCACAGAAAAAAATAGCAAATAATTCTTATTCTGAACAAATAAAATAGGAATATATTCTTTTAAAAATCACCCAGTCACCACAGTAGCAAAATAACACTAAGGCTTCCTGACTCTAATAACCTTCCCACCTAAGAGGGTTTAACTTGTGAATCCCTGATGTGTGCAGGCTGCTGGCAGAATCATATCTATACTCAAAGTAGACATAAAATGAGGTAACATAATAGAACCTAAAGTGTCTGTGATGCATCTGCAATATATACGTTTGCTTGGAACAAGGGTTAATAAAAATAACCTACCAACAAGCAGAAATAACAGAAAAGTCTTGCATGCAGATTCCAACTAGTAAGGAATTCAAAAATTGTCAATGAAGGAAAAGGAAAAAAACTAGCTGTAAGCTCAACTCAAGAAGAAAACACTGGGACATGTAGACTGAAACTTTCTTTAAAATGAAGTGTGGTTCCAACTCCTACTAGCAAAACTACCAGTGCAGAAGTGTACCTGCCCATCTCTCTTGTGACACCTTGAAAGGGGACTATGAAGCCCCAGCTAAGACAGCCAAAAACTCCTCTCTGAGGGACACTGCTGTATAATCCACTGAACATGTGACTTGCTTGTTACTAGTACAAATGTGTTAAAAATGCAGATTTAAACAAAATCACCTTTAGAGATTTCAATGATAACAACAGCTGCCCTGGGTCTACTAAGCAGTTTCTGACAAGAGCATTTGGGGGGTTTTTTGCAGCATGCATCTACAATCCTACAACATGAGCTTCTACCTATATTGAAAAATTCACTGTTCCTTGCTAAGGTGTCTGGCTGAGAAAACTATCTGGATCCATGTGCTGACTCACCTACTCATTTACTTGACTGGTGGTAGTCAACTGAGTCAAGATACTCATAGACTTCTGGGTCTGGCAGGATGAAGCAGTCAAACTCATATTTTTATGCCCTTCAGCAAATCACCTATAATAGACATATACTTTAAACAGGCTAATGAAAAAACAGCAGTAGAGTGATCCATGCACACAAGCTTTAATATGGGAAATTAAAATCACCCAACTGGAAGCTCAGCTCAGCAAGAAGCAGATCTACTATAAATTTGATTAATCAGTTGCCTTTAGAGTTTAGGACAGAGGATACACAACTAATTTACTAAAGCAAGAAAAATGGCATTAAGGGTATTAATTTTACTTTTCAAGGTATCAGAAATGTGGAACAAATATTGGTAGGTCCTTTAGAGAAAAATGACACCTGAGGCTAGTCATCAGCTACCATCTTGCATAAATCATGAAGTCATAAACAGGTGGGCTTTAAGCATTCTTTTTCAGTTTCCACAAATTTCATTTTGTCTCATCTATCCACAAGGATTTTGAAAAAGAGTATTTTTATGTGCATGTGTTCAAAAAAATAATCATTTGAAACAGCGTGTTACTGAAAGCAATTGCTTATGAAAGCAATTGAACATGAAAGAAAACTGTTTTCAAGGTCACGTGAGATGTGTGGTTCCTAGGGGATACTATTTTTTATTTCAAAAATTGCTCTACTCCTATGTCAAGAATAGACACTTTTAAGGGACAGCTATGGAAATGAAGTCAAAATTAAGGATTTTTCATTCAGAAAGACCCATTTAAATTCCTCAGCAAGTTGAAGGTTGACATCATACTGGTAACCATACTAGTAGTCCCCTGTTCCATTAATTTTTACAGCTACTGCATGGTCTACTAGATGGCCTAAACATCAAGACTCCCCTACATTCAGTGGGTAAACACACAGCAGAGATTTTTGTGTGTTGATTTAATTCTAAGGGGAAATATAAAAAACAAAACAGGCACAGCAGCTGAAATTCAGAGCTGTATTTAAAGAATTTCTAACCTTTACTTCAATCAAGAAAGTTGCAGAATTTATAAACCTCAAACATTGAGATTTGAAAGAGGGTAAAATTACACCTCATGGAATTAACCAATGTATTTATTTCTGATATAAACCCTGATCATAATAACAATGTTCACCCTTATCTTTAAGCATGCCTGTGTTCATTAATTCAAGTATTTCAAGCATTTGGAGCATCAGGACAATAGGACTCTCAATCCACCCTTACGCTGACAGGCATTGATGTTCTGCATCAGGGGAATAAGTAGTCCAACCAGTTTGTACCAGGACTGTAGCATAACGGAACAGCAGAGCAGTGAAGCAGCCTGAATCCCTTGAGGTGTTCAGGCAAATGTAGAACATATCAACTTGGTCAGAAAGAATCTCGTGAGAAATGTAGAGGCAAAATGGAAAACGAACAAACAAAGGAAGCCCCATCTTTTCCTCGACACATTTATAGTATTTTCTTTAGTGTTTTGGTGGGGATTTTTATTTTTTTTTAAATATTACACGCAATGTTCCTACATGTTCTGGTGAATGGACTGAGGAAATAATATTGGCCTCTCACACTTTTCCGTCAAAAAAGGGCATCACAATGCCATTGTACACGCTATTATCAAAAGCCTGGGAAGGGCTCAAATGAGGCTTTGCAATCTGTGGGTGTGGAATCAACTGGTCCCGCTGAAGAGGAAGGGAGCAGTCCTTCCATGAGGTCAGCAACTCAGAAAGGTAGAACAGCAGCAAGAGACCCTGTCTGGTCCCTGACCCCACCAGCACAATCTCAGGTGAAGGATCACAGGCTGTGACACAGAGGGTCTTTCCTCTAGAACATCCTCAGGGAGGAGACAGGGAATAGAAATGGCTTGACAGGCAAAGCCCAAACTCCCCTCAATTGTTCCCCTCCCTACTTCCAGATGAGCAAAGAGATGCAAGATGGACATGAGGCAGATACAAGCCAAGAACCATGGGTGCAGCACAAATTGGACCACATCAGATAGTACAGGGAGTAGGACACAAAGCCAGCATTCACCCTTCAGAGTTTTGGTTTCACACTGAGCTTGAGTTCAAAGACCCAGTGCTGGGGTAATAATAGTACATCACCCACAATTAATGGAGACTTCAAGCAGAGAGAAACAGAAAACATGTGGTAAAATTTACACTTGACATTCAAGTGCATAAAATGGAGTAAATTCAAAAAATGGATACTGCAGTAATGTTTCTGTGAGCAGCCCAGAGTTTGAATGACTGGATCTTTATATTACTGAGAAAGGAGCTGGAATGTCTCAAGTGCAAAAAGATTAAAGGACCTACAGTTCACAGGTATGATAAGTAGGAACACTGCACACTTCTGCTAGGAGATATGTGGATTTCTTGTCTTTAGGGTGGAAATATATTTTGCAGATCACAAGCTATCTTCTGGAACATGTATCCCCACTATACAATATAATTTACATTAAACTCAACTATTAGAGCAATAATCTATATAATGATTTTGACATCATGCTGTATTTGGAGGCAGAGCAGTAGAGGCAGGTGGTTCTTCATAGGCAAATGACATTAAGGAAGAATGAGTTTTACTAGTAGTATGCTCAATAATATACAAACTTTAAAAAATAAAGAACAAATCTTCTATGCTATCATTTTAAAGAGTTGTGAGCATCACTCAGCATCATTCTGGTCAGCACCATCTGCTGGCTCCCAATAACATTACAAATGTATTTACTATTTCACATTTATTCATTCCACCATTATCACCTGTTATACCCGTACATTACTGTGCTTTGCAAGCAACAGGCATAAGCGCCGAAAAAAGTTGCTCATAGGAATAACATCTCTGTGTGATCTTTCTTCTTCCTGAACACTGTTGCATTTAAAGGGAAGCCAGCTAATCGTAGTGCCTCCAATCCAGTATTTCAGCTATAGATCTTTTTACATCTGCAATGCAAGTAACAGTGTGTATCAGATCTCAAAAATATGGAAGAGGAATGAGAATAACTTTTATATCTCTCTAAATTTGATGTTGTGAAGTAGAGTTGCATGTATGCATTAAAGGGAGAATGTGCACACCCCTCCCCAAGGACATTTGAGCTACCAGTGCATGACAGATCGTCACACCAACGAATCTACAGGAATCAAAGTGGAGATTTTATAGCAAACTAAATGCTAGAGAACATAGTTTTCTACTCCACCCTAAATCCAGACTCATTCTAAATGATCCCTCTGCATTCAAAGAATCACTGCTTTCAGGGAAGAAGCCTAGCAACTTTTTTTCCAACAAAAAAAATATGGAAAAGGGGAAAGAACCTGAATTAATACCAACTGACTTCAGGCACTTCAGTGCCAAAATTAGGACTTAATCATCCTATTCTGCCTGTATAGTCAGCAGTGGAAGATGTCAAAGTGGGCTGAATTTTCCCTTGAGCTACACAGCCACCTCCCTTGAGAGGGAGCAAAAAATAACCAAAGATTAATCTGGATCCAGATTTCTGAGCCTGTGACTTTGCTCACAGTGTTAAATGTGTGGAGAGACTAGTCTCCTTTCCTCTCTGTTTTTGCAGTGCGATAAATAATATAATGAATATTAAGAATTCAACTAGGAGATGAGTTAAAGGTTTTGACTGAATGATATGCCAGCCAAAATATTCAGTTACAATTATCCTGATCCTAGGCACACACATGGACTGTGTTCACAATGTGTGTTTGTACGGTAAAATGAACTTTAGTGGGGCAGCAGTATCAGTATCAGCCTTTTATCCAACACCTTATCAGTCAGAGCATTCACTCACCATATGAAACTCAGGATACCTTATAACTTGTCAGAGGGTCGGTAGCATTTCAGTCCAATGCAATTTGTGTAGGCAATGCTCTGCATGAGTCACAGACCTTTGGGAGGTCTGTACTAAATGTGCCCCAAGGCATTCAATCTTATGAAGCAAAACAAGACAAGGCATCTAAATCTACTTTCATTTATATTTTTCAGGCTTTTCTGAGTTTCAGAGGATACTTATTTACAGAATATTACATGTTTAGGAGAAACATTTTCTATCTGTTCAGCAAATGTAAAAATACTGTGAGTTTCTTTGAAGAAGAGAGAAATGCTGTGAATATAAGCGTTGCCATTCCAGGTCAGAAAAATGGTCCATCTCCAACAAAACAGTGATGTCTAACAACAGAAATAAGACAGTGTTTAGGGACATCACATGAATCTTGATAACTTTCTGCAGACCACTCTCCTTGTAATTCCTCAGCATCTAAACTTTTGTGTTAGGGATGTGGAGCCTACAGCCCTCTCTTTTTCAAGAGTGTTGTCCAAAAATTCGTCTAACCCCTTCTGCACATGTTCATATTACCTCTTTCCACAACCTCCTGTAGAAATAAATTTGAGAAGTTTATTGCTGACTGTGGTAAAAAATCTTTATCTATTACTAAACTGATCTTCTATCAGTTTCAGTGAGAGCTCCCACATTCTCACATTGCTGAATTTGCTGAATATCAGCTTTGCATTCAGACTAACTATTCCCTTAACAATATCATACATCTTTGCTCATATTCCCTCAGAGCTTTCTGCTCTCCCAGTTTAAGAGTCCTTGCCTTTTAATCTGCCCTTGCACAGCAGACACTCCAGCTCTTAGATCATTTTTGTTGCATATATAAAAAACACAAGTATATGTGATTCCATTACATCTTTTTTGAGATATAGCAACCAGAACTGCACAAAGAGCTCAAGATGTGGGTGCACCAAAGTTTTAAACAATGGCAAAATTATGCCCTCTGGTCTTGTCCCCAATAACACTGCTGATGATGCCCAACATTTTCCTGGCTTTTTTGCCTGTCTCTGCACTCTGAGCTAATGATTGCAGACATCTGTCAACAATGACTCCAAGATCCCTCTCCTGAGCTGTAACTACAAGTGTAATGCTCAACATCATACAAACACATTTTAGACTGCTTGATGCTGTATGCACAACTTTATGATTGCTCGCACTGAAGCTCACCTGCTATATTTTTACTGAGATGCATCTGGAGCACATTGCTCTTGGTGTGACATTTGACTACCAGCATCATCTGCAGACTTTGAGATTTGATTGTGCACTGCTTCATGAAGGCCTTGAACTAATGTAGACAAATCAAATTCATGTAACAGACCTACTACCCTTTTTAAAGTTTTGTTTGGGTTTGTTGATGGTTTTTTTACCATGATGGGTCACCGAGTTAACAGTATGTTTCTTCATTCCTAAAACCACTTTGATAATTGTGTGGCATTACTTAGTGGATGTGGTCTTGGTGTATTTAACAATTATCCTGTGTTTCAGAAAGATGGGAGGGAAAGATATTTCATAAGTCTTACATTTACGCATGTGGTAGGCTCCTTCAAAGTGTTTTCCAAGTTTAGATAGTTTCTCTTTGTAGCCTGTCTCCCACACCTCTTGAATTTATAATCTTGGTTTCTTCTTTGGTTATTTCTTCTCTCACCAGGACAAGTGTGTAAAGTGCACTGATATTCTCCCTCATGCCACATGTGAATGTCAGTTCTGTTTCTGATTTCAGTGAAATCTGTTGAAATAAATGGGGTGGATTTTGATGAAGAAACAAAGAAATATATTTTCTGTGGAGCACAAACTGTGGGTGATGCAAGTGACAGACATAGGATGAAAAAGGAGCAGGATCCTATTTCTATTAAATTCAGCAGGGAAACATAATTTACCTTGCTTAGATGGACTCAGACTTCTTGGCACACATACAGTAGAACTACAAATAAATTGAAGATTTTCTTCTTTCACTTATCCTGTCCAAAATCATGCAATTTACTTTTATACTCAATGTAATAATGTGATTCCATACCACTAGTGGGCCTTCAACACATATCTGCCTCCTCCAAAGAGGTGTTTGGTTCACAATTGTTCATTAAAAAATATAAAATATTGGCTATTGTCGAATTCCACAAGAAGATAGAATGAAAGAAAGGAGTAAACATCGACTGCTGTAACTGTCTGAAACTAACAATATAAAGTCCAAGAAATAAAATCAGTTCACAAAAACACTGGAAGATTTAACAGGGTTAGACTTCTGGAAGTTTGCTGGCTTGCAAAATGCTGGGCTCAGTAAAATCAGTGTCAGTGTCGCAGAAAAAGAGGCAAAGGGTACCCCTTTGCTTAAAACCTTTCACTTTGACTATTGCCAAGCATCAATACTCCAGTTAGCTACAAATCTATGTTTTCATTCTGTTAAGACACTGACATTTCAATAGTACCTATAGACCCCCTGCACAGTCTTGTCTTCATCTGTATCTGCCTGCTGACAAGTGATCTTTGAGGCTGAGTTGTCTGTCTTGGATAATCACTAGAGATCATTCCACTCATTGCAGTACTTCTGAATTAATTGATGTCACTTTATTCTGTCATCACTCCAGTTTTTTTAAATGAGAAAGTATGAATCCACATATTTATAATTAGCATGTGAATTAAAGTTGCAGGCTTTTAGATTTATATCTTTTTGAATGCTAAGGGATATTTTCCTCGAATAAAGCAAAACATTCCTTGTGTACTAGAAGGTCCACAGAAAGAACTAAGGCTGAAAATCTGGCCAAACACTCAAATGCAACTATGCCAGTTTCTATTAGTTGAAGATATGGTCCACATTCATGGTAAGTAATACAAAATTAGAGAGTGTTTTAGAATATGTAAAGCAGAAAAAAATGTCTTCAATAGCTGACAGATAAGACTTGGTCACCTTAAAAATCCTGTAAAATGAAATGTGTTAGTGTAAATGCTTTTGATGTATATTCTTTCAGCACCTGTGCTCATGTTTCTTTGGGACATGTAGATGCTCTTGCAGAACAGAATCTTAGTGAAAAAATATTGTGCAGCTTTCCAGGTTTCAGGAAGAGCCTTCTAGAGCAGCTTGCTTCCATTGCTTGAACTGATGACAAATCTCAAAGAGAATATACTGGCATTTAGAATTTTAAAGAAATAAATAAATAAAAATCCACCCAACCCTGACAGTATTGGCCATATTGGTTTTATTACTTTTTCTTTTCACATCACATCCAGGAATGTCATTGATAGCCCAGGATATTTATCTGCTATGCAAACGCAGAACAAAGGAATTTCGTAGAATCACCAGATCATCAAGTCCAACTATTCCTATCAAATACTAAACCATGCCCCACAGCACCTCATCTTTTAAACACCTCCACAGACGGTGACTCAACCACTTCCCTGGGCAGCCTGTGCCAGTGCCCAATGACCCTTCCNAGGAGCAATCTCACCAGTGCCTAGTACAATTTAGACACTTGAGGATAACATGGTCCTTCGTGGTAGGTTATTCCTCTTTGTGTGTGGCTTGTCAATACAGATGAGAGCAGACCCCGCATTTTCAAACAGCTAAGCTATTTTTCCTTCAAGGCAACCATGCTTGCCCTCAGGCAGCACCTGCCTCCTGTGCCTGACCTTCCAAGTGCTTCAGCAAAACACACTTGAGACAAGAGACATCTTCCATCAAAACTCTAATTCCACATGCTTCTTCACTAGAAACCTGTCAGGTTTTCTGACATGCATGGAATACTTCATGGCTGACCTCAAATGTCCATAGAAAGAAGGAGGTGAACACCCTATCTTATAATTTCTACAGGGAGCTACAATTGACTGTCTTGATGAGTATTGTATGATGGAACTTGCTTTATTTGTTTTCTTTGAGTTTTATTTTGGGAGGGATGGTGAGGGAAGTTGTAACCCCTGTTACTTAGCTGTCATGGTTAAAGAGGGAAATAAGTAAACTGATTGTTGAAAGATGACCGTTCTACTATTTGTTGCAAAACAGCAAAGGGAACACAATATAATGCGGCAAGCGTCATACAAACTAAAGAATATCTGTTTTACTAAAAGTTTAGAATTTTTTAAAAAAAAAAAACAAACAAAAAAACCCCAAGAAGATATGAAGAGTCCACAGCTTGTTGTTCTTGTTGATCAAGAGTTGTGCGATGCTGCATCTCCACTCTTATTCTAAGAGCTGTCTCAGGGACAGGTCAGCAATGTCATTATTAAACTACAATCTGGAAAGCATCTCCTCCACTCGAGTGGTGTAGAGTGCCTGTTTGTAAAATGCCCAGTCCTGCCCAACTGAGACGTGCAACTGAATGAATTTTTATTAACTGAACTCATATTCACAACAAAAATTCCACTTTCCTTTAATTTTGGCTTCGTGTGCTTGCCACGTGCATTTCAAAAATTATTTCACTTGTCAATCAATGCAGACTAATACATCTTTAAAAACACAACTCAAATCCCAAACCATAAATTCAGTAACATTTTCTTTTTTCTCTTGTGCTACATCAGTGTCAGCGCAGATGTCTAGCAGTTTACTAAGAGCTTTTGCATACCCTGCTCCTAGCATTGCTCTGTAAGACTTGTTTATGGCAGTTGACTTGCATCCTCTGTGTTCTACAGAATTACATCACTAGAAAACAGACAGAAGTCAAGAGGACTGAAGTTCAGCTGCCTTGACTATTATTCTCCAGGATGGAAGAAGCAAGAAGGAAGACAGTCTTTCTGCACGTATATGTACCACCAGGATTGTGTTGCAGATGTCTCTTTCATCTTGCATAGTTTTTTAACTGTCCGCCTTTATTAATGTCAAGCAATCTGTTCATCAGCTGGGGAGAGAGTAGCCTAGTATAGAGTTCTCACCATCATCAGGATGCCCATTTAGTCATATAGTACTTCACGTACTCTGCTAAGCTAAGGCAAGCTTTGCCTTCAGTGAGCAAAGTCCCTTGTGATGAACTTAGTGGGACAGTTTGTGTCACAGAGGACCACCAGGTGAAAAGGGGAAGGCAGTCAAAGGGTAATGTAACATAAGCAGTGCCTTATGAATGGTTCTTAAAGGTATGGTAGTGATCAGTTAGCTTCTTATGTCACAAACTTAAGCATTACAGCCACAACTGAATGCCAAGACATGAACGGGTCTTGAGGAGCCTACTGCTGTCTTATTCTTCATCCTATCCAAGGCTGCTTGTAGCCAAAAGGCAACCTAACTACACAAGCATCTATGACTCCCTGACACTGGTTTAGATCTGGGATTGCTGATTGTACTAGCTGGTCCATGTTCATGAGTGCAGCATGGTAGTTTGACATTTTATTTAGTGAGTGAAAGTATTGAAGCACTGTTTACACAGAAACACGTTTTTAAAGCTTTTGTTGGAACTCAAAAAAATAAATGCTATACAATTTTTTAAAATCACGCTAAAGACACTTAAGAATCAATACTTTAAAAAAAAAGAATTAACTTTTAACATAATAATAGTGTATCCCATTGACTAAAATGATTAGACTGAATAGCACATCAGCCAGTATTCATGGAATAGAACATGATGAAATGTGTTAACTATAGAATTGGAAAAAAGTTATGGGAAACCATTAAAAAGAGTATACGTGCCTAATAAATTATGGGATACAGCTTGCTACAAATCAGAAATAGACATATATTTTACTTCCAGCAAAAATTCCTCAGAAAAGCATTTTAGACTGAAGATACTGGGAACAAAAATATTCAAAAGACTCAGAGCTGAGCCCAGATTTATCTTTTCACTTCTGTAAAATTTTAGATGGAGTTATTATTAGCTCTTCTGGACATAAAATTTATGTTATACAAGACATATTGAGATATGGTTTCTTTACTTTTTGGAAAAAAAGTACTGCATGTAAAGATTTCACCCTTAGTACAGCCCTTCATAGAAAGATGTATGGAATGAGTTAATACTTCAATACCACCTTCAAATACTTTAAGGTTATGTGTGTTTGTCTATGGAATCTCAAGCCTCTCTCAAGAGCTCTGCCTCTAGCCTCTGTCTTTAACCCCACTCACACTAGATAGTCTTAGGACTCATCCTTAAAAAAAGATGGTTGTCCGTGACACAGAGTGGAAATTTATAAATTGGGATTAACTTTGTGCATAAGCAAAAGAAGCAATGAAAGAAGAATATGAAGCATTAAAATAGAGTGCAATGTAAGGGCAATGATGTTTTAAAAGTATCAAAACTGCCTATTTCTTTTCAGTTGCTTTCACTGCTCAGCATGACAAACAAAGGTCCTTTCTGTTCATTCTTGCTCAATCTCTCCCAGGTTTTAAGAGACACAGAAGTTGCTAAAAATCTGCAAGAATCAAACTGAAGTAGTATTTTCTGAGGAGTATCTTTTTAAATTCCTCCAAAAAATTACAATGTTATTATGAAAAAACTCTGGCCTCGCCATCAGGTCCTCATGGTACAAATTCTGGACAGACATGAAAAATGCAGCTAAGCAAAAACTGCTGAAAATACATCTAACCCGAATATGACACAGAGGGTAAACACTGACTTTGAATGACGAGTGGTACAAGGAGGTTTGATTGCAATGCCACAGATTTACAATTTCTGTTCCAATCCAACAATGTTCCCAGAATGCAATGACCTCTAGTGCTCTTCTGCCACTCTTCAACTCCCTTAAGTAAGGCACAGGTGCTGAAAAGTGGTCTGTGCATGTCTGTATATCAAGGTAGAAGATCTAGATGTTTCACAGTACATAAATATCTTTAAGCATTCAGACTTTAATGGGTACTAAATGTGTCAGGAAACAGCACACCTCCTACAGGAATTCCTGGATCAAAATTAACTTCCAATTCCCAGGGAGGTAGCTTGTGGAGTCTAATCTTGCAAACAGAAAACTAGGTGGGAGTTATAAACAATATAAATAGGCTAGTTTAGAAATCAGAATGAGAGAGAACAACGTGAATGGTATATCAAATTTATGTCTACTAGTCTTATTTTAAGAAATGAAACTGAATGCTTGAAAACAACCTGCTGAGATCCTGAGGCCAAGGTGTCGGTGTGAGGTGCAGCACACATCTTTACATGAAGAAGTGCACCCATTTACATCCACATTCTGTTTCCAGGAGTTGGAATAAAATGCTGGTTTAGCGTCACACTTCAAGGTAACTCCAACCCAGCCTGCTGAGGAAGCAGTCCCAGAGCTATCCTGGCACATTCACTGCAACCATGGTGAGTGGTAGCAGCTCCCAGTACTAACCTTACTCCAGATGTCCTTCCCCGCAGCCTGGCTTGCCATGATCCTGTCATTCCTTAACTTCATTTCCAGTCCAGTTCAGTGTCCTACACTAATTGCAAGTGACAGATGGATGCTGCAATGTATCTCCAGCTACAGATCATTAAATAAAATGACCTGTATTTCCTGTAGTAATCAGATATTGTTGCAAGTTACCTCTGCCTCATCTAAACCAGGGCTAGCAAAAGAACCTCTATGATCACAGAGAGCATTTTGTCTGGTTTTTTCCAAGTTTCAGTTCAAATCAGGACTGCTTGTATTTAATCCTTTTGCTACATTGGAGTGTTAAAATTGGGAATAAACCATGAAGCATATATCCTCTAACTGTAATAATATTAAGGTAAAAAAAAAAAAGAGATGGCACCAGTATTTTTTAAGAGTATATGAAACACTCTGCATATACTGCCAGAAAGAAGTAAATGCAAAATTTCAGAGGAAGAAGGTGACTTTCAAGAAGAAAACATTATTAGTAGATGAAGCAGATGGCCTTGCCATGTTGGTAGGTTTCTGACACCCCCCCCAGCCTTGCCCCAGAAAATCAAGTTCACTTGTCTAGCATTACAAAAGTTTTGCTCAGTTGGAAAATAAATTGGGAGAATTAATTATTGAAACCAATATGCAGAGTAAAAAACAAGAAAGGGTAGAGTGCTGTTACCTATGTTCTGTCCTTGCCTTTCAACCTTGCTGCTGGGAAAAGAGGCAGCTCCTTATTTCGTGCAATGTGGAAAACCTGGTTTCTGTTAGTCTCTCCTCATTGCACAGAAGGATTTGAAGAAAGCCTAGCATCTATCTCCTGCCTTCAGTGATTATTGTCATAGCTGATACTGCAAAGATCTTTTCCCTCAGCCTCTCCCATTGCAGTTATTCTGGTTTGTGAGAAACTATATAGGCCAACTATATCCTGGGCTTCATCAAAAGAAGCATGGCCAGCAGGTTGAAGGAGGTAATTCCAGCCCTCTACTCTGCTCTGATGAGAGCACACCTGGAGCCCTATATCCAGCTCTGGAGCCCTCAGCAGCAGAGGGACATGGACGTGTTGGACTGGGCCTAGAACAGGGCCATAAAAATGACCAAAGTCCTGGAATACCTGCCCTATGAAGAGAGGCTGAAAGAGTTGAGATTGTTCAGCTTGGAGAAAAGAAGACTCTAAGCAGACCTTATTGTGGCCTTTCAATACTTAAGGGGAGCTTATAAAAAGATGGGGAAAAAAAATTTTAGCAGAGTCCATTGTAAATTTGGAGATGTTTTCATCTCTGTTATATGAGATATGATTCAGCTTCCTAAATGTCTCCTACTCTGTTACACAATAAGGATAGAGGAAGAGATGAAAAAGAGTATTCTGCAACATCAGGAAGATATTACACTATGTATTATGTAATAGATATTATATAGCAGAAATTGAAAACTTGGGTAAATAGAAACAAACCCTTGCATACCACCTCTAAGCAGCAACAAGAAAAGTACACAGGACAAAGCCACACAAGAATTTGCAGACTGTTTGTCTCTCCTATTTTTACAGATAGGAATGAAATTTAGAAGTGACTCAGAAGATTATCTAGTGTTTTTTCCTCCAACAGAACTTTACACCAGAGTAGTCTGGTGCTTACATGCAGTGTGAAAGGCAAGGAAAACAGAAGCTTGAAACTGAACTGCCCACCTCAGTGTCTTAATTACCACTATCTTGACCCTGAACACTTTTTTCCTCCTTCTCTTCCCCCCAGTTCTGTCACCACTTATCCCTCCTTGCAAGACTTGTTTCACTTTTCAAAATGAGAGATAATACTGGCAATGATACTACAAATTTCAAATAAATTGTGTAACTCATCTCAACTGAAAATGAGGCTAGTTAATCTAAGTCTAGTCACAGTCGCCTAATCCTCAGGTTGACTCCTTCAAAAATCAACCCCAAATCTCAGCCTGGGCAGATACTGCCAGTTACCAAGCCATTTTCCATCAATGACCAAGTTAATAAGTCTTGAAGACTGAAATTCAGCCACAAATCCACAAGACTGTAATGTGTCACTAAATCTTGGGCAGACAGATGGGGAAGTAGATGAGTTGCCATGGGGGCCTGGGTGTTAGTGCTGCACTAGTCCCTTGCCCCCACTAACCACAGTGGTTGGTAAATGCATCAAAATTGTGAAAGCAAGCCTACTTCCTTTGAACAGCATCAGTCCTATAGCACCCCTGGATAGCTGCACCCAACAAGGAGGCAAAGCAAACTGGCATAATAAAACCAGGCCACGCTAACCTGGAACATCTGCCATTGCATCAGGTACAAAGGAAATGTAAAACAGGCCCCATCTTTGTTTTCATCCTCTTTCCCTGTAGAAATTTATGACATTCAATCCCTTTCCAGTATAAGTTTCTACTGCTTTCTTTCTATTCATTATATTCAATATATCATCTCTTCTAATGCATGGTATTTTGAAGCTGGACCTTTTATAAGCTTATAAATGGCTATGACCAGGTAGGGGACTAACACCAGCTCTTGCTGCATGCTGACTGTGCTCTCTCTACTCTAAGACACTCTGAATACCTGACTACACTTTTATGTCTGTAGCTATGTCAAGCAGACATATGTAACATTCTAGAAATACCCGCTCTTCAGTCACAGATCCTGTAGGACCCATTATCCTAGCAGAGTCTGCCAGCCTTGCACATATCAGCCAGCTTGCCTGAAGCTCCAGTCAGGCAGGGGGAACACCCTGGGCACACATCACATTCCCATCTAATCTCCTGAGGTGTTTACATGAGGCTCACTATTGTAGTATCTAGGTGCCCTTTTCACAACAGACTTTCCACTGCCAAAGCACTGTCACCAGGGCAAGGAGCCATAAGGCAAGCTATCATCTCATTACAAAAGATGGAGAAGGGAAGAGACAAGATACCTCATGACAAGGGAAGGAATCATAGAACAACCAGGTTGGAAGAGACCCAGCGGATCATCGAGTCCAACCGTTCCTATCAAACACTAAACCATGTCCCTCAGCACCTCGTCCACCTGTGCCCCAAATCCCCCAGGGAAGGTGACTCAACCACCTCCCTGTATAGCCTGTTCCAGTGCCCAGTGACCCCTTCTGTGAAAATTTTTTTCCTAGAATTCCTCTTGGACAGGACAGAGGGTCCTGGATGCTTTGCATTAACAGTAGATAAAGAGCAAGTGAAGCGCAAGCAGCAGGCGTGATGTGAATTGAAGTGCTCCAGTCCTTGCTCCACTCTGACCTTCAGTGGTCCTGTCCCTGGAGCCTTGCCAGACCAAAACCTCAACCCACTGCACCGTTTTCCATGCAGAACCAGTTTGAGGTATCTAACTAGCCAAGGACCCTATGCAGATGCCTACAATGAGTGCATGACACAAAAACATGGTGGGAAAAGACTGGACTTACTTACATATTCCCTACCACTGAGAACGAGGCAGAACTCCAGGAGGCTTTGAGCCCCCTTCACCCTGCAGATGTTTCTGCCATTTTCATGCATCCTCCATGGGAATTCAGCTAGAGTTGCCAGTGCTGTGGTCTCCTACAGCCTCACTGCAGGTTCCTTCACTGGAAAGCAACTGAGGCTTGGGACAGGAGCTAGCAAGCAATTAGTATCTTATACGGTGTCCTCAGACATTTAAAATGCACAGGAGGAGATACAGCAGATCATTTGTTCATCCCAGGCTTTTAACTGCTTTGAACTTCACTAAAGGAAGTCATCAAAGAAATCATACTCATAAACTGAAATTTTTGCTCTGCCCTCTGGTCGTTCCCTGTATTCTTAAAATATGCAGATATTTTTCATGTACAGCACACTATAAGCATTTTTAAATATTGGATTTTAAATAATGCCAAGCCAAAAATTCCAAGTTAGAAATATCAACTCATCTTTCAAACATCCTCCTGGCTTATGTAACTACCAGAGGAATCTCAAGCAAACATGTGATGCCTCAGGCCATGATTGTTGTGCTATCTGGGCATGTTGGCTAGAGAAGATGCTACTGACATTGAACAGCTCTGTGCTACCATCATGAACTCACAGGAAGGACAAAAAAAGAAAAGGAGCATCTGGGATTGTGGGTATAAGTTTGATGAGCTATACTAGAACTAAGATACAAGTTCACTTATTATGAAGTAACAAAATGTCATTAAACAGTGCCTAAGGGAGTAAATTTTTCTTTTCTTGCATTTTAATCACTGTTACACTTATCAGACTTCACCACAAGGTATTCTTTGAGATCCAGAATCTTTGTGTTTAAAAGGATAAATTTAGGCAAATGCTTGTTGCACAGTAATTTCAAGAAGTGATCCAGAAACCATAGCACTCTTCCAGTATCCACATCTTAAAGGCAGAAAACACCTATAGTTATCACTTTAGTCTTACCGTAGAAAGTGACGCAGAAGTAAAAAGGAAGACACTAGCTCAGGTATGCAGGAATGTTTCTAATTTTAGCAAACTCAGTCTGCCTATTTGAAAATCAACCCTATAATTCTGATTGAGCACAGTATTTATCTCCTTCTGTTCATTTTTACTAACATTAAAAGCCTATATTTAAGAGAAACGCCGTTAACTTAGACAAATCTTTAAGTTGAAAGCTTACTTTACTTGGGAGTAAATTAAGTAAACCACAATTGTGCTGTATTAAGAAGGTACCTTGATAAATGAAGATATTCTATGTAATTTTTATTCAATCAATATATTCTTTCAGCATTTTTAAAAAATATAATGATATGATTTCTCCAGTCAAACAAAATGCTGAATTGCAGTATTACATTAAATGGATTCCCAAGGATAGCAGGAAGCTAAATGTTTTGTTAGGGAGTTATTGATGTTTTGTATGTGTTTTTTTCCTTATTTAATCTACTAATGACTTTCCCCTTTGCCCATTCTCAGCTCTCATTCAGTCTAACTGCTGGTGACCACACAATCACACTCATTCAGTAAATCATCAAATACCAGGGGCCTTTATTTGCATATCTGTGTTAATCTAGTTTTCACAGTGCTTCCTTTGGTTCACTTTTAAAGAACAAATCCCACCACAAAAAAAAAAAAAGGAGCAGATGGGAATGAAGGTTGCTGTGCTTCTCTACAAATGAAGCAATAGCTCAAGGAGTCTCAGAAGGGATGGTTCTGCCCTCTCTACTGAACAGAACAATGTCCTCCTCCATGATCAGTACTGCTGGCTTCACAAACAGCTCTGAAATAAGATGCTCAGTGTAAGGGCGAAGAAATTAAGCCCCACATCAGTTTACCGCCAGGCCAGTTCCTGGCTTTGCACTTCCCTCAATATTCAATATGAAAATGGATGCCTGCAAGGCAGAGAGGAGTTTTTTGATGTTTGGACAAACATTTACTCCCATATTGTCAGATCCTGGATCCAGGTGCATGTTTAAACTTTTTCTAAACCTGACACTTCACTGTTATTGCAAAAGCTGCAACAAATTTCCTTTGTTCTCTATTCAAGGGGAGCTTTGCCAATGTTGAGGAGAAAACAACAGCCCCAGCTAGATCCAGCCTGCACTTACTTTTTGGAGGTAGCATGAAATTAAAAAAAAATCAAGAGACAAAACATAAGCCAAGGTACCACTGGTTTCTCAACACACTAAAACATTATGAGGAGTGCTTGATGGGTTTCGCTGCAGCTGTTTTGCGTGCTTTTGTGGTGTGGATCTGTCTCGCCTCGAGAGATGTTGTGTGGACTGTCTTCAGACATAATTAGACAGCCTTTTTCTAAGGCTAGTATGCAAATCCTGGCCAGCTTAAGGAAGGACGTGATTGTAACAGGAATTTAGCTTGTTTTAACGAGGCAGACTTGAACTCATCAAGAGGAGACAATGAGGAAGGAGATAAAGACCATCAGAGACACAAAGGAACTACGACAGTGGGACGTCTCAAAATCTGTATGAATACACATGTTCAACCAGTATAAAACTCCTATGACCAGTCTTTGCAGTATGCCTTTTTTAGATGGCTTCCAATTCAGTACTGAATTGTAAAATAAAAATAATATTATCTTTGCTTTGAAGACTTTGTCCTTTTTCATATTTTAGCAGTGAAAGAGTGTTTCTCACAGCATGAAGAACTTATTCTGAAAAGAAAACAGTAAATGACCCTGTGGTAACAAACACAACCCCAGAGAGGTCATGATATCAAGAACAAGATCCTCCTTTTTCAACACCTTTTCACTTAGCCCCCTCCAAAAGATACCTCTACAGGCTCTAGCTGTCTCCTAACATCACCTCGGAAACCTTCTTCAACATGAGCAATGCTCCTCTGCAGCATTTGACACCTCTATCACCCCAAACTTAACCACAGGACAAATAAAGGGCCCAAGAGTCTACAATAGGTCTGTCTTTCTCAGCATTGTCCTCTTCTTTTAAGCTGCCAAGCCCTTTTCTGAATTAATTTTTTGTACATACAGCTGGTAGATAAGTGTTGGAAAAAAACCGTGCCAGGAGCTAGGGTTGGGAGAGAAGATGGCAGTTTTGAGACGGAAGGCGTGGGAGCCTGGGAGGAGGTAGAAGAGGGGCTCTACGGAAGGGCAAGGGGCTCTGCAGGGAGGGGGTGCCAAAGAGGTGGAGGCGTGAAGATGCACATGATGATGAGTCACTGGGCAAATCTATATTAGTTCCTGTAAATTGTTCGCCTTCTAGGACAAGTAAGGTAGAAATATTTCTCTTATGGGAAGCAATCAGGGAGAGGACGTGGAGGGACTCTGAGTGAACAACAAGGGCAGTGGTACATCAGGAGTGCACCCTCACACTTGTATCTGGAGACACATGACCAGGGTTCCACTTTGAGGTAGAGTATATAGGCAGAGGCCTCTAAGCCAGCTCAGCCCCTGCCTACATACCTACCTGTCAGGGCAGCCTGGATGCTTTTGCCTCAAACATTTTGTCACAGTTGGCACTATGACCATGGCTTTCCCCTGAAGTCGGCTCTTCCCCCTGCCCCTTCCCACCCCGCGGCTCTGGCACAGAGCCGGGAGGAAGGAGAAGTGCAGGGGCATGGCCAGAGGCCATGTGGCTGGAGATCCAGGGAGTCACCACAGCGGTCCTGGGGTAGCCAGGCAGACGGATGCCGGGCGGTCGCTGTGGGGCCGAGGCAGTGCCTGGACTGAAATACAGACCTGCACTGGAGCAGCCCAAACCATGCGACCAGACAATGGGGTGATACAGTCTCTATTCCTATTTCTCTTTCTGTCTTTTCTCCCTACCTCCCCTCTCCCCCTGACCTCACGGTGTGTGTGTCTGTTTGGATCGTAGGGGCTTGGGTTACCGGGGATTTATTTCTGTAACTCCGGGTGGCTGTGTACCTCGACTCGTTGTTGTGCCTCCTGGAAATAAATACTGTTTGATATTCACCCTCGGAGTAACCCTTTAGTCTTTGGATCGCCACACAGACAAACGGACCCTCCCTTTTCCTCCTCCCTTTGTCCGGGTTGAGACATTACCTTACACACAGCACTGTGCACCATGCTGCTGTTGCCTCCTTCTTACAAAAACTGGAGGAGCCATAAGCCACCTCTCCAGTGTGTTCAAGCAGAGCAGTACAGTTTGAAATGTGTTTCCTCTAAAAACGTCTTGGACAAAAGACATGTTGAGATCAATGACATGTTCATAATCCAAAGAAGTGGGGTACTGCTGAGGCTGTCTGCTGCACACAGAGAATAATTTCCACCAACCATACCAACACATCTCACCAGATATTGCTTGTGGATTAATTATTTGCACTAGCAGACCTTTCCCCCATGAGAGTCAAAATACCAGGCCATTATGGGACTTTGATTGCTCCTGTTATAAGGCAACAGAATCTTTTTAAAGAAAAAAAAAAGGGGACAAAACAGCACTGCTGAATGGATCCAGCTACCTCCTGCACTACTAAAGTTACCCCAAATTCCACTCAGTGTGGTTGACTTACTCCATGGACAATTTATTATTTTTTAATAGAAGTCCAAATAAAATAATTTGCAATCTATGTACTTCTTGGCCATCCTATATGCATCTTTCTCTAAATTGGATAAATAACTCGTGGAGGTTTTGAGTAATGTTATCAAATGCCAGACAGAAATTGTCTGACCCAAGAACCCATTAACTGACTCAAGCTTTGGTCCCCAAGTGAGATCAAATCTTTTAACAGACTCAGGTTTTAAACACATCTTATAAAAACTATAACACATATCTCATACCTTCTGCTCTAAACATCACCAGTGAGAAAAAGTGAAAAAGTTTAATTCCAATAATTTACTACAGAGTTGTCTTGTGGCTCAAGAGGCTGATTCACAGGTCAGAGAAACTTACAATAAAATATAACCAGATCTATTTTCATTCTCCATTTCACAAGAAACAGTATTGCAGTTGAGCTTGCCAATATTCACTCTTTGTGGCACCTAACTAAACATTCCTATTATTTATCCTACCTGGGGTAAGAATTCATTGCCTTTACACATATCATTTATCTTTGCCCTGTGCCTCTGACTAGACCCATGGATACTACTTGAAGTTGCTCACAGAAAACAGTACTACTTCCCTTTGTACAATGAATAATATCTTTATGAGTGATATTCCACAGTGTGCTCTCATGTATCCCCTTTGGTTAGCAAAACATGGTTGATATGCTTTACGTATCAGCATTGATGTTCCTAAAGTTGTCTTGTTTATGTAAAACTGATTACAGGTCAAGATGTTATGCAGCCTACATTGCAGGTGTTCCATAATTACATTGGATACCACAAAATCTGGTGTAGAAATTATCACTAGGTTGCTGAAGGTAAATAGTCATATATTAAGCTTGTTCTCTTTACCTTGAAAAACTATGCAATTTAGGGATTGTAACTTCTAAAATTAATCAAAATCTTGGCAGATGTATGAGCAAAAATAAATCTTAGTGTTCAAAAAAAAAAAAAAGCTTACTTTAGCTCAAGCTGTGCTAAAATTACCTCATGCATAGGTGCCTAACAGACATCACATGCTAGAAATTCCATACATAGAATTATGGAATTTGTTATAATTTTTTTTAAAATTACCAGTATTGCTTACCAAAATTCACTCACTTGTTCATATTTACATGTTCATTTCAAGCAACTTATCTTATTAAAGCTACTTTCATTATAGCTTTATTTGAATACTGCCTTGTTTTCACATCAACTGATCAACCCCTAGGTATGCAAATGATTCCCATAAGTACCTGCACATTCACAATCTGTCAGTTGTGAGACAATGTCTATGCAAAGGTTAATGAGGTAGGTAAAACATCAATCTAGTTTGGTACACCCAAAATGGAACCACAGCTTAGACAAACATGAGATTAATTCACCTTACAGTGAATTTACTGTGTGAGAAGGGGGAAAATGAAATAGGACTTGACTTCTGAAACTGAACAGGAATCTTTTCAACAGTCAGAACTGCCACTTTTATTAACTGTTTTCAAATTGGCAGCTAAGATGGCTCTTGTTTTGAGCCAAACACTTAACCACCCTTCCCCATTTATGCATACTTGGCAAACACAATAGAAGTGTATTGCCCTTTCAGGTCTGCTTTGGCTTGGTTGGTTTTGTTTATTTTTCCAGAAAAAGCTATGGGATGGAAAGTAGTAAAGGCCAACAGCTTTTCAAGTTTGCTTGCACAATTTTATATGGTTTGTAGCCCTGTGTCCTAAGGAAAAATACTTGTACAAAATTTGGTTTTGAAAATACTGCACACTGTATTTGAAATTTTTTTTCTTCTGAATCTCAGATCATAATAGTTGGAAGCAAGTTTTGTAATCACTGTCAGCTAAGCTATTGGGAAAATCTGCTGCACACTATCATTATACTGCTATCCACCAGCATGGAACTTAATGTCCTATGACTGCGTATCTTGGACTATATAATAGATATGCATGCATAAATTTAAATGATTGGTTGTTTATTTTATAGCTGAAGAAACTTATCTCAATGTGAGAAAACAAGTATACACATACTCACTCCGCTGGGGGTAAGCGTCATTGCAACACACCTTATATTTTTAATTTTTATCCAGAGAGGAAGATGACAACAGAAATATTAGATTCGAATTATGCTTTCACCTACAGAAAGTTATTTCAAGTTATTGTTCTGTGATCAATACAGAGGTTATGCTGTGATTTGTCTTGAAAGGCTGATCATCTTTTACACACTCTGAAGAGTGTGAAGTTTTGTACATGAATAACAGAGAAATGCAGATCAGCATGGCTACATCAGTGATTTTTCTACTTCACACATACAATGAAGTGCTAATAGGTTAATTTGCAACTTATTTTATTTTTATCCTTACATCTCTATCACTGGCAAGCCAGTAGGATGAGATCCTTCATTTCTCTAATTCCAACTGTTTCATATTGTCCTCAATATTTTCATCTCTGAATATGGGTCTGCACAAATCAAACAACTAGTTTCCTATTTTAAAAACTTTTTTCAGTTTTAAAACATCTCTAAGTTCTAGAGCAGTCCATGTATACATGCAACTTCAAAACATCCCTCTGTAAATTCACCAGTGTGATCCTTGTTTGGATCACATCTTTCACACTTTCACCAAGCACAATCCCACCTGAGGTGTATATAACATAATAAGTGCCCATCTAAAATGCTTCACAGGGCAGGAGGGGATAAAAAGATGTTTTAACGTGACCAAAAATTCAGGGTCGACATGTCCTGGTTTTGGCTGGGAAAGTCCAATTTCTTCCCAGTAGTTGCTGTGTTTTGGGTTTAGTATGAGTAATATTGATAACATATACTGGTTTAGCTGTTGCCAAGTAGTGTTCAGCTGGAATAGAGTTAATTTTCTTCTGCTGCTGGTGCTTTAGAGTTAGTATGAGAAGAGTGTTGATAATACTCTTATGGTTTTAGTTGTCGCTAAGAAATCAAGGGCTTTTTCAGTTTCCAATGCTCTGCTAGTGAGCAGTACAACAAGCTGGGAGGAAGCACAGCCAGGCACCTGACCCAAGCTGGCCAAATTGATATTTGGTAGTATATAACATCATGCCCAGTATATAAATGGAAAGTTGTTCGGGAGGCAGGGCTCACTGCTCAGGATTTGCTGCTTATGGACAGGTTGGGTCATCAGAAGTGAGCAATTCATTGTACACCATTTCTTTTGTAAATTTTATTAGTATCATTATCTTTATTCACTATTCCTTTATCGTCCTATCAAGCTGACTTTATCTCAACCCATGAATTTTTCTTTACTTACAAAGACTCTTCCACACTGAGTCAGGGTAGTAAGTAAGCAGCTGTGTGATGCTTAGCTGCTGGCTGGGGCTAAGCCATAAAAGGATGGAAAAAACACACAAGGAGAAAACACTGATTTAAAAAAGGCAAAGCACATCCTTTCTTTGCCCACAAAGAAAACACACAGAGTAAGTATGGTTATGGAAATCTCTTCTTCCCATTCCAATACTGTCTAAAAGGACAAGAGGTAGATTTTTCATACTGCCTGGGACAGATGCCTCATTCCCCATAAAGACATGTAATTTGGCATTGTATTTTTGAAAAGAGGGCACTCGGCCTCTGTGCTATGCTGGAATGAAGAAACATTCCTTCTACCTTGCAGCCCTACAACTCCACAACTCCCAGGACACCTCAGAGCTCTCCACATCCACATCCCTCATATGCACACTCCCAGAACTGTACTGCTGTGAGCATGCAAAGCTATGTAATCCACGACACATGAAGGACACACAAAAAAACCCCCTACATTTTCTTCTTAATAAACAGTCCCTCTGGACACAGAGGTCACAGTCTGCCCTTGCTCTGCAGGACACTGGGATAAGCACACATCAAATATATCCTAAATTTTTTTGCTCTTGCAGCACTTGTATTCCCCAGTAGAGATCTGCATTAATCCCAAAACACTGCTGCCTCTGTTCTACAAGGTTTCATCGTTAATCAACATTAGCCATGTTAGTTCATTATGAAATACTGATTTATTCATATAGGAACTAAAGATAAGTTTGTGTGTGAAGATTTTCTGTCCTGTCTTTGACACACCATCCTGTGCTGTTATAGAACTGTGGTATTGAAATAAGCTATACAAAATGTACACATACTCTGCTTCTACTCCACTTTTCCCACGCAATCAAATCCCTTCTCAGAGATTTTGGAAGACAAGCAGTGTACAAAGCACCTTGAAGGTTACCTTATTGCTTTTTTAGGAAATTATGCATCAGTCTACCTCTGGAGAATTTTTGGTGAGCTGCATCAACATGCAGAGACCCTCAAAGAAGGAGGGAGTTTTCGACTGCCTCTAATTGTCACTCCATCCTGAAGTGGAGACTTCCAGCACAGCAAACATCTCTGATACAAAACAAAATCAGCAATGAACAAATATGGTTTCCCACACAAATTTCAGTTCTGCTTTTGGCAAACTGCAGGTAATTTGCTTAGAGAAGTTTTCTTAAGCTGTCATTTTGGCAACAAAATTGCCCTCAAGGGAAAAAAATCCACATGAATCTTGATACAGATGAGAAAAGGGAAAGCTATACTGTCTCTGTGAGAACCAAGGCCAATGCTATAGATTAGGTTCATTTTACCATTCAGTAAAATTAGATAACAGGATCTCACTTCTCTTTTATCGGTCTGATATGTATCTACTTATTCCTACATCTTGCCTTCCCTGGAGGTGTTTAAGGCACGAGTGGACGAGGTCCTGAGGGACACGGTTTAGTGTTTGATAGGAACAGTTGGACTCGATGATCCGATGGGTCTCTTCCAACTTGATGATTCTATGGTTCTATGATTCTAAGTTACAGTGGACTGAGTAAAATACATTTACAAATTACTTATTCTCAGATTTCACCTACAATCTTAAAAGCAGAGGATTTTAGGCATAAGCCTTCCACTTGTGACGTACCTATTTCCCTTCTGTATTCAATCTAACAGTAGCCTTCATTGAAATGATCATAAATTATACACCAATATTTGGCAGCCTTTGTTAAAAACACAAACCTACTACAGCCTCATCACAGCTCTCTATTGCCCTCTCACCATTTCTGAAGCTAAATGCACCCAGCATAGCAAAACACCTCCATCACTTAGTGTTCATTAAGAGGTAGAAATGATGCAGCAAGTGGACATCATGTTTTGCCCCTTATTTTACAGTTACTTGTTCTGAATATTTAATCCCCATACCATGCATTTTGATAAGTTATAAGAACCAGTTATCTAAATCAGAATGATTCATCTGAGGAATATTTTTCCATCCTGCACCTCTTTCCTCCCCTTGTAATATTAAATTCTCTTGAATCACCTTGTTAGTACACATCCATTAATAACAGACTCACAAAAACTCCTCATTCCTCAAATAATATTGCTCAACTGAGTGCTCAAAAGGTCTCATGATGACTGGAAACTTCCTGTTGCAGGAACTGAAAACCTTGAAAGAGATTTTAATGAGGCCAAGAAGATTTCCTGATATCCACTAAAAAAATTGCTAACTGGTCCAAACATTTGATTAATTTGAACCAGTTTCTGTAAAACTTCACCTTTTTATTGTTTGTCTAGGAGTCACTACTAGATTTCAGCTGAGTTGTGCTTGCATACAGATTTTGTTTGGAATTGTAAACGTCCATTAAAGTGCAGAAATTAAGTATAGCTTTCAAGATTTTTCTATTTTCCATACAGACTTGCATATTTGCAGAACAGGCTCCACTCTTCAGAAGGCTCCTGACCACAGCCTTCATTTGCAGTTTGAACTACATCTAAGTCCAGATCACTGAAGATGAACACAAACACAGTGAATCTGACTCATATCATCACAAAAAGTCAGTGTAGTACACCAAGCACATGCCAAATAATTAAATTTTTATGTATCTGAGACTTAAGTCTCCACAAGGGTGAATCAGCTCGGCAGCATTCTCATACTGGCAACAAATATAAGAGTGCACATAGCAGTATGGTATACATAACAGTAGGTAACTTGTAAGTACTACAAAAATGTATAAGACAAGTTGCTGGTTTTGTATTTCATAACTGATTACAGATCCTGGCATCTGAATAATAATAGGAGGAAGAGCTGAAGGCTGGATGTGTTATACCACCCCCGCAATTCTCCCA
Source organism: Piaya cayana (assembly GCA_013389865.1). Classification (NCBI taxonomy): domain Eukaryota; kingdom Metazoa; phylum Chordata; class Aves; order Cuculiformes; family Coccyzidae; genus Piaya; species Piaya cayana. Next base: position 125,561 of record WAAB01023413.1, on the reverse strand, counting down.
CCCAACAGGGCTCCTCTTTTGCCTAAGAACAGTAAATTCAGACTGTTTGGGCTACAACAAAACTGTTTTGAGAATGGATATGAGAAATGGTTCAGGTGTTTAATTCTGAATCCATCCCTCAAACAAAATGACAGGACTTAATTATTTTTATCTCATTGGGTTTTTTTAATTGATGCTTTGGGTTTTTTTGAATAATATCCATGATGAATTTTGGGAAAGGTTCAGAGAGGGTTACTTAAAAGTATAGCATGGGCTGTGTCCTGTGCCAGGAGCTTTAAAAAACAAAAACAAGAAACAAAACCAAGAACAGGGGCAAATGGAAAGAATGGCAATTGCAAGAACATTAGTAGTCAACAAACGCCAAGAGCTAGTTGGTAGCTTAACGTGGGGATTAAAGCAATCACATTAAGCCTGCTCCTTCAGCGACAAGGGCTGAAAGAACAACTGTCAGTCAGGTGTCATGGGCAAGCCATCACTTCTGCACAAAATTAAAACACAATGTAAACAGGCTGAAGAAAGGGAAATACAAAGTATAACAATGTGGAAAGATGTCCCTCTGCCTTACTTCAGAAGTCCATCTATAGGAAGTGAAGTAAGAAAATAACAGACATTGTATCCACAATTTTCCTGCTGCTGCATGAGTGCCTGAATTGCCACTATAACATCTTCCTCCACACAGGTATGCTAGGAAAGGAATGCTGCACACATCCATTACTGAATTAAATTAAATAGATGCAAGTACTAAGTTAATAAACTGGTCTCTAAATCACTGTAATTTGTGGAGATAGACAAGGTCAGAGTCTCTGACCTTGAATTTATTTTCAGCTACAGGCTTTGATTCCATCTGACTTTCACTTAAAATTACTCCCAATTTCACTCTTGAACTAAGCAACAGGAAAACAAAAACAGACTACTTGGATCCCTATCCCCACAGTTACTTGGAAATAATGATAAAGGGATGGTCTTGGTACACATTTTTAGGGTTTTATCTGTCATTTGACAACACTTCCAGTTACCCACTAGTGAGGTAATCAATAAAATTAGACACTGCATAGAGGTCAGGATTATCAGAGCTATCACCCCTCTGTCATTGCGTCCTCTTGTCCGCAGCTTTCATAAAGCCATGGCAAAACAGTCCTCTTATCTCCCATTGCATACACATAGCATGCAGCTATATTCATCAGCTAGTCACAGACACATGGCACATGAAAGAGGAGCTAGACATGACCTTCAGCATGAAAATCACCCACCTCTGTGTTCAGAGCAGCCGGGCAGACAACCTTGCTCTATGAGGAGTGAGGGTCTACAAGCCAACATAGAAATAAGGGAAAGGGCTGCCTCTTACCATGGACACCACCCCAACTCCGTCATCAGATGTCATTGTGATTCTGCTGTAATAGTGTGAACACACTCTTATCAAAATGGTAATGACAACAACATAATATTAGAAACCAAGTTCCTGCATTATACACAAGAGCAAAAAACATGTGCTTTCCTCCAAACTATGATTCTTTATTTTTCTCTCTTCCCCTCCTCCCATTTAGCTTAACATTCAGTTGTGCTTTTTGCATCTCCTCAGAGCTGAATACAACATATCTGGTTCCTCACTGGACCTGTTAATGAAAAATTTCACTGCCAGTTTCCAGTGCTGCTTCTAGAAGCTAAACTTTGTCCCTCAGTATGTTTTCAAGCTTCCCAGCTAGCTGAACAGCTGCAGTGTGTTCATAGGCATCAGCCTATGATATTTCCCTGAAAAGAGAAAAATTTCCACATTAGAGAGGAAAGCAGGCTTAAATCTGTGACAGGCCATAATTCCTCTTCTCCTATCAGGGTGAAAAAAAATCAGGTACTTAGTAACACCCCCCCTATTTTTCCAAGATATGTCAATTTTTTTTCAGGTTTCTTGCAGAGAGAGCACTTGAAGAGGCAAGAAAATCCCAGGATGGGTCACCCTGGAGGACCACCAGCATCTCCAAGCAGGATCCTGCTATGACATTAATGAAAAAGGCCCATGGCGCTCTCTGCCTCCACATACACAGAATATTATCCATCCACTCCCATTCTTCATTTTCCTTTCCATGACACTCCCATCCTGAAGAGACTGTTGTAAGTAAGGTTCTTTGCAGAGCTGGATCCTTATATTACTGTCTGGTAAGGATTATGACAAAACTCTAAATAGGGGTATAGAAACAACAAAGCAAATTATTCTGGAAGTCGTGCGTCACCATTTTGCTATGCATTTTTTTACATTGCTTTGCAATGTGCATTTTTATATTGTGTTTTAACAGTGGGGTTGATTTAGTTGGTGATTGTTTACTTAATGTTGCTAATCTACATGATTGTTTTTAGATGCACCAAAAAATCTGGCGGAAATGGTTTAAAGTTGAAAGAATATTCACTATAGAAAAGGTTCCAACAGCATCTTAGAAATTTCCAATGTTTAATTTCTTCCTTAGAAGTATAACAACATAATAATGCTTTGCATCACAATTTCTTTTAACTGAAGTATGTTTTCTACCTGGTGAAATGGGAAATAAGTATGGCATTATTCTCAGTGCTAACATGCTACTTTGAATTAGTTGTACCTTTACATTAGGTTTAGCTACAGGACATTTACTTGTATGCTTCTAAATGTACAGTTGGGTTATCTCATTTTATAGTCTATGCTGCCTGGAAACCATAAAGACAGATTTTTTTTCTTAAAGAAGAGTTATTTTAAGATTATATGACCAAGAAGAGTAAAGCTGAGAAGAAATTTCAGAAGATGCATATAAAATGAACTCAGCAATCCTCTCTAACCCCTCCATAGGTTATATTGAAACTATCTTGTCAAAACCACTTTGCAGGCAAAGTTGGCTATATGTCCGCACTGTCTAGGTAGCAGCAAAGCAGCAGCCTTTGTTCAACAAGCTGTAACATTTTGAAAACATTATGCTTTTGAGATACTTTCCAGCCTGCACTCATATGCAGTTTGGATGCATCTTCTAGATTCAAGACACCTGAAGCATCCCTGGGTAATGTACACCTGGAGAATAAGTATAGCCTGAAACAATATTTACACTACCAGATTAGCATGAAGCTATAGCCAGTGTGACCCAGAAAACTAGGTGAAACAATGCCACATGGTAACCAGTCATGATTTCATCCCAGCAGCCATACCAAAAAAAAGGATGCTTACGATCTGGTAACTGCCACTGGGCTTCACAAAATTAAACTAACACCTGGGACTTGATTGTTTATGAGTCTGAGCCAGAGAAAAGCCCCAAAACATGCAGAAATTGTGGACTTGATTAGTGACACTAATATAATTGAAATGCTTATGGCAGTCATCCCAGGCAAATAAGTGCCACAGAAATGACACCATCCTCAAGTATATGTTACACAACAGGGATCCCATGGACATTCCCCGCCCAGCCAAGTATAGCTTTCTGTCAAATACAACTGCTGGTTTCATTGCTAAGCTGAGGACAAGACAGATGGCTATGGTCTCACATAGCTGCACATTCCAAAAACTCTGATGTTGATGGTGGCTACAGGAACAGTCCAGTGCCAAGCTAGGAAGGACACAGGGTAACAAGAGTTTGGTACAGACAGAGGATGATGACCACCCTCCTCTTCTGGACTGAGCAGTTCATTTCAGACCTAATGCTATTCCAAACTATGCCAGCTCATTTAGCTATATCCCAGTCCTTCATGTGCAGTTCTGCCAAGAGATGCTGGTGTCACAGTGTGAGGTGACAGACATTGGTTCAGTAAAAATCAGGGGAGGGAACATCCACACACACAACGTAAAACTGTCACAGGTCATATACCCCTGCATGTGAACTAGCTTGCTATCCACAACCATGAGGTCACCTCAGCTCTCTTGCCTGCATCTCTAGCTGTCCCAAGTCCCTCAAAAAACAGCTGAATCCCTTCTGTCTTTCCTATCTTGCTAGTAACATCATAATGAAAATAATCCCTTCACAGCCATTAAAGAACAGCCAGAGAGGATACTGAGCAAAGCCACTCACAAAGGTAAAAGTGAGGTGGCCCTAGAGTCTGCACAGTTAGAGAGAAATCAGGTGTGGAACAAATGTTAGCCAGGTCCAGATAGACCCTTGTCAAGTCCTGTGGAACAGCAAGGATCTCTCACAGCATTCAGCCTTTCTGTGCCGAGGATGTCAAACAGCATGACCATGGATGCAGCTGTCTAGCCAGAGCAGCAGCCATGGACCATACTCTGAAAACTACACATTCTTGGCCCTTAAAATTCAGCATTTGTTTCAGAGCTCAAAGTCAATGTTTACCTCAATGTTGCCACATAGCAAGCCTGTCTCTTCCACTTCCTCCCCAGAAAATATATCTTGTTCATAAAAAAAAAAAAAAAAAGAGATGATCATCCTTCATGCTACCTGTCTGAAACTGAGTGAAGTTAGCTTCTGGTGCTTTATTTCTATCACTAGTTTCAATGAGATTCCCACAGAAGTATGACAATGCTCAGAAGAGAACTGAGGAATCGTTTATTGATTACCTTCCTCTCCATCTGAATTGCATTCCATTTGCTAATGCAATTCAGCTTGTGACATCTTTGTTGCCTTAGGCATATACTGGTACAGCTCTGCTAAAGTCAGGCACTCTAATAAACCCACACAGATAAAACTGGCAGGGAATCTGGTTTCACACCTGAGGCTATCCCTGGGCCAACAAAACAAAACAAAAAACAGAGAGAACTTCAGAAGCAAGTTACTGAAAGTATTTAACAGGTAGCTCCTGATACAGTGTCTGGGGAGAGATAAGTGTCACTAAGATGACTTTACATTTGACAACACAAAAAAAATAAAAGGCATAATCACATTTTGCACATCAACAGACACAAATTCAGCAACTGAAAGATTAATGTGAGACAACACTTACTTGCTTTTGCTTTATAAATTAGAAATCTTCCTGTGTAGTATTTCAGACCAAGTTCTCCATTGAAACCAAAATTAGTAGAAAGTATTGGTTAAAAATAGATGACACCCTCATCTAGCATCTCTGTGAAGATAAATATTAAGTAATGTTTTTCAAGACCTAGAGAAATCTCAGCAAGACCCCCAGAAATTCTTCTACAGAAGCAACAGGCTCTGTTACCAGGCTTTGATTCAAGGCAGATCAAAACTGGCTGACCCTGGGAATGAACTAATGATTTCTAAGGCTACAAATAATCTCACTCAAACAATTAGCCATCTCACAATGAACTCTCAAAAAGGTTCTCATCAGTTCTTTATGGACATTGCCTGTCATTTGCACTTTTTCTCCATTCTTAGAGGAAACTTGTTCAGACAAGTTTAAATTACATTTGAGGATCTGTATTTGTATCTCATTACATGAGGTTTTTCTTCCCTCTCATCTATATGAGCTGTGAACTCGGTGCCACTTTCTTTTGATGACTGGGAGATGAAACCTGCATTTTAATAAACTTTCCTATGGAAGACTCAGTTCACAAAATAGTCACTTTGCATAGGAAAAAGTTAAAACACATTATTCTGGTTTGTCTCAAACACAGATGGCAAAACTCTCCAGACAAAAATCCCAGTTGTAAATTTGCACTGCAGACCTCTACTGACGTCAGAGGGAGTTCCATGCAGCAGATGCGTACAGATGATGCAACAAAAATCTGCAATGCAGATAACAAATCCACACCGCACATTAAACACTAAGATTTTACTTGTAGGGTGGTAATTCAGCTTCACTGTTCTCAACACAGAATCACAGAGCCTGAGGGGACTTCTGAAGGTCATCCAGTACAACTCCCTTGCTCAAAGGAGCATCAGCCACAGCAGTTTGCCCATGACTGTGCCCAGTCATGGTCTGAANAACATTACGTCGTTTTCAAAAGAGAAGAGAAACAAAAAAGGAAAGCAAAGCCAAAATACGATTTTTAAAAAAAAAAAAAAAGAAAAATTAAAAAACACTGGACACTGATGAAAAGAGTCTAGACCTATCTTGTGCTTTCCTTTTCTCTCCTATCAGGCATTTATACCAATAAGCTTCCCCTAGACCTTCTTTCCAATCTGAAGAGTTCCAGGTCTTCCCAGCCTTACCTTCCCTGTCAGATGCTACAGTCTCTTTACAGTCTTCATGGTCCTTCACTGGCCTCTTTCCAGTATTCCCCCATCTCTCTTGTACTGAGGAAACCAGAACTGGAGCCAACACTCCACACATGGCCTCAGCAGTGCTAAGCAGAGAGAAAGCTTGACCTGCTGGTAAATCTTTTCCTAACATCAACCAAGATGCTGCTGACCTCTTTGCTGCAAGGTCACATTGCTGGTTCATGGTCAAAGTTGTTGTCCACCAGGGCCGCAAAGTTGTTCTCAGCAAAGCTGCTTTCCAGTCAGTAGGCTCTCAGTGTGCACTGCTGTATGGGGGTTTTCCTCATCGCACTGCAGGACTTACCTTCCTGTCAACTCAAGTCTCCAGCCTTACGAATGGTCCCTCTGAATGGCAAAACACCTGTCAGGTCTACCAGCCACTGTTCATGGTTTGGTTCTTTTCTCACCAACAAACAGGGTGCAGTCTGCCTCATCATCCAGGTCATTAATGTTAAACAGCATAAATCGTAGTTTTATAAGCAATAACACAGCCTTGCATAATAAAAAATAATTAAAAAATTAATCCTTGCAAAATAGGTTGAATCAATTTGTGCTATTACAAACTTTTCATTATTTAATGAAAATTAATTTTCAACTTAAACAACTGCTTCAAAAATATGACATAGAATATGACAAATCTGAGTTCAACCTCACTATAATTCAGATTTATATTTTTTCAAAGAGTGCAATAGTGCTGATATTCTGCTGCAGCACAAGACTAAGGAGTCAGTATTCTGTTGGCACCCATGAGTAATTTTTGTAAGAAATCAGGGCGGCTTTGCTTGCACAAAAGCTGATATGTCAGGATAATACAAGTATATATAATGAACTATAAAGCAAAAAAAAAAAGATAAATGCATGGGATTTCCTTTTCCCCCCAAGAACCAATCCAATATGTTAGGCCCAAGCAACAAAAGAAGACCTATGCTTCAGGTCATAGCTTGCCAACATCACACTCAAATACCCAGAAAGCGTCTTGACTACATTAGGATCAGCATTAAAACAGTGGAGAAAAAAAGTAACCAGTTACAGGCTGTACTAATTCAAAGTCTGAAAGCTTCACAGAGCTTTTGTGAAAGCCAGTGGGCATTCCTCAGACAGGAATTTGCTGTATCTAGCACGGACCACTTTGAATAACACATTATTCAACAGCGTCACTCATGATTCAGCAAAATCACACTGCCAAGTTTATCAGATTTATAATATAAACCAACGTATGCAAATGCCAGTGTAGAAGCACTGTTTTGAAATATCAAACCACATACTCAGCAGTGGTAAATGATTATAACTCCATGGAATTAAATGTGTTTTATGCCAATTGACATCAAATTTGACCCACTGTATTTACACTACCACATTCTCCAATTCTTTTGCACAGCTACTGCTGACATCGCAGATAATTATGGCATGAGCAACTTTATAAAACAATTCTGGAAATGAAGAAGATCTCACAAAGGAGGTACAGTGCCATAAGAGGAATCTCATTTTTGCAACATGTCATCTGTAGAATGAATCTGAATTTTACTTTATAATGAACAACACTTTTCAGAATTAGGGCAGACAATTATAGCTGCTACAAGAAGCCAATAGGATAACAAACATCTTTCTGATTAAGGAGTAGATGCTATTACTGAAAATTATATGACAAAAACCAGTCTTGAGGTTTCATGTACTGGGAATAGAAATGTTATCTTCACCTCAGAAATGGCAACTACAGATATTCATACTGATCTAAATGATGCTCATGCACATAATTTAGAACAAAAGAAAATGTGGTTCTGATAGTTTCCCTTTTTTACAATAAATGTTCTTCAGTAGCTGTTATTTAAAAGAAACAGAATTTCAGGTCTGATCCTTTTTCAGCTAAGTGGAGATAAAATTTGCTCTGACAAGGAACAGTAAGTGCTCACATGAAAGAGGAGACAGATCAGAGGTACATATATGTAAACAGGTCCCCATTTGTGCCCTGTGATTTGTTCTAAAGCTACTGTTCTTAGGTCAATCTCCACACCTCAAAATGAAGGCCTTTCCAGTGAAAGAAGAGACAAGATTGCTTTTTTGCCAGAGTACGAGCAGCAAATTTAGACTGTAGCCCTGGTTTCAGAACTAACAGTCAATTTATAAAGTTTAGATGGATTTATAAAGTTCAGAGGGAAACCAAGTAACACATGATAGCTCTAGCAGTCTTGCTGTGAACACTTCAGTAGATTCAGATCCAAAAATTATTGGAACTAAAAATAAATGTCCCAATCTGCAAACTACAGACGCCATGGCTCTGACATCTACAAGTGCTGAGTACTCAGATGGGTAGTGTGATAATTTCCAAAGGAGACCTTTCTATTACATAAAATAGTTTCTCAAAATTGCCAGAAGGCAGCTTAACATTCAAGAAACGGATAAAGAACAGCCATTAGCAAGTTATGTGGGTAAGGGGTGTTGACAGTTCGCAGAAGCTTTACTTACCTAGATGTTGCTATATGTCTGCAAAGCCACTGGTAGGCTGGGCTGCAAATTTCTGGCAAAAGAATTTCCAGTAAAACATGGCAATTACCAAAAATAATTCTGAATGGGGAGGCAAATTGGACAAAACCTTCATCAGAAACCATAGAGTGAAAAGTGGTACATGGAGCAGGGGTTAGAAACAGGCTATTCCAAGCACTCATAGCCTGGTATTAATATAATTTGCATGGGAGTCAGTAATTTGATTCATTAGACAAGTGACATCTGCAACAGCTATAGGGATTTCCAAAGTGCCCCATATAAACGTTTAGCGAAGGTTCTCAAATCATAAATTTGTATTTTAATGCATAAATAGCTATTATTTTCCCAAAACAGAATAGAGTTTTCTGTCCAGATCTGGTTGTCATACTCAGTCAATTGGAGCTAAGTATCCCTTTTCCCTCCTCTTTCTAAACTATTCACATTAAGAAGGCAGAACATTAGCAAAGGTTAAGCTCTTATCCATCAGCCTCAATATTACTTTGGGTAATTTCATGATTACTATTGTTGTTATTCACTTCAAAACACTTACTTGGAGATTTTATGGTCTCAAAACCAAACCATGATGGGTGGCTACAGCATTTAACGAGCAGCCCTAGCACTGAGGAACTCATGCTAGGTGGAGTTGGGAAGCCTTAGCGTGGGACCTCAAGGTTATAAAACATTATAACGACACTGTTGTGTTAGGCAAATGAGGAAGCTGGCTGTTGAAGGTGGTAAATGTGCCCGGGCAGCATGGCTGTGTGGTTGGCCTGTGACCAATGAATGGTTGTTACTAGGACAGAATCGTCCAATCCATGTTTGGCATGAGAGTTAGCTCAATGTATAAAAGAAGACAATTAACCCTGATTAAACAGCTTCACCTGGATCACATTGATCATTGTGTATTGTCCCATTTCTTCCATTGTCACAAAACCAAGTATCTCCCTGTTTGTATTTGATCTGGAGGATGTTTTACCACATCCCTTAGGAAAACATCACAGCAGAACACATCACTTAAATCCTGGCTGATAACTATGAAGTTAAAAGTAGATGAAACTCTACAGGAATTTCCTTTGAGCACCTTTTTAGTGTTTCTTGGTTACACAAATTAAAGAACTCAAGATAAAGTTTCAGCAATTTATTAGTCAAAAATTTTTACTTCTGCTCATCACACTTTCTCCTACTGCCAAGAGTAAGAAAGCCTCTATGCCATTTCTCATTGGGAATGAGACAACCTTAATTTAATAACAGGATAAGTGACTTATGACCCACAAGATATGTACAGAGTGTCAGGACAATGAATTATTCCAGAAATCACATCCCAAGTACTCTTCAAATGTAGACCACAGGCTGGAAGAATAGGCCAGGTGGCCATCAGCCCCTTTCTAGTGCTATTTCATCTGAAAGCCCAGCTGCTCCTCCCCACTGGGTAACACTCCGCAACAGCCAGTCCACATCAGGAAAACCCATACGTCTGCATGTGCACAGGAAGACTACACTGGGTGTAACAACACATGCAGGAGGGGAAAGGGTCACGGCATCCAATTCACTTAATGTAGCAGAACAAGATATGTGATCCACCCATCAATGTTATTAGAAATAATTTATAGCTTAATAGTAGTGGCAACAATAACTTGAATTAGTGTCGATTATACTACTCAAAACTGCAGCACAAGCTATGACTAGTTCCTTAGGCATTTGTGCTTTACATCTTTCCTGCTTTCCCCATAGCAACACATTCTGAGACCCTCTGTGTCTCTGACCACTCTGTTCTCATTGGATTTGTCCTCCAAGTATTGCCCTGCCTGCTTTCATGAGCACAGGCAGCACCTAGTTCACAGCTACAAACAAGCTGATTAGCTAAAGAGAATGTTAGCACCAGTCAGCCGAACAGCAACTATCAGAAGTCAGCTTCTCTCCTATACATTCATTCAGTAGGACCCTTTTTCATCCTACTATCAGCTTTCACAAAATAGGTAGGAAATAAGTACCTTTGAGATGTCTACCATTCTGTTAAGCTACTGATCAAGATCAGCTATGTTTAAGTAATTAATGGAAAGTCTGAATGAGAGATATACAGCAATTTTATTAGGAAAGTGATACACAGTTTTCCTTAAGAAACTAGGCTAAAACTTACGTTAACGTGAATTGCAAGGCATCCTAGTCTGGTATTAGTATGTGGAGGCTATTAATCTCTCATGGTGGAAATAACTAAACATCACAGAATTCAATAGTTCCTTAACAGGATAAAAACTATACTTAAATTCATGTGTTTTCCTATATACAGCTCCCTGCCCACATACAGTTTCTTCTGTAAATCTGCAAGGAAGACTGAGATGGAGGTTCAGTAAGCCAAGCAATTAATCATGGCCCCTGGGACAGCCTTGTACACCCAAGAGTGCTGCATAGACCTTTGAGACATCCATAGTTGTACGGGTATACCACGTTTGGATTTAAAAATGTGTGCCTTCTACGTGTGGTGGATGCTAGTGCAGTCCACGTCAAGGACCGGGGAGTGATCTGTGTGCTTACAAAACCAGAACTGGAAGCCTTGCACAGCTGCAAAATAGGTGCTCAGAGTACAAGATACAAGTGGCCTAGATCAGGCAGAGAAGTATAGTCAAGGGCAGGCATTGATCAGTCCTCAAAGCAGGACGTCTTTACTACCAGGACTTTGTTTATACATGGAGCTTCAGCTCAAACTCTTGTTCCCATTTTGCATGTGGGTTTGTTCCCTACTGTTCAGAGGCACAGCTCTTGTAGGACACTCACAGTCCACCTGAATTTCTCAACTTGGGTCTTTTGATGTGTCTGGTATTTGCTTGTCATCAATAATGCATCTATCTTATAAAGAGTAAGAAGACTGTGATATTAAAAACAAACAAACAAAAAAAAGAGAGATAAAAGAAGTTCATTTCTCTTTCAACTGCCTGAAAAAACACCTTCATCTTGGACCCATGTGGATATACATGAAGAGGGAGAGAATGCAGCCTTTGCACTCTAAATAATAAAAATCTTTCTCCTCTAAACATTCCCTCATAAATCTCAGTCTACCAAGAAATAAGTGCATAGCTCTCACAAAGCATAACTTTTATCTACAAGGGAGGCACAATTAAAAGAAGAGAGACAGACAAATTATGTGAGCCATTTCATTAATGAACAGAACATTTTTCACTTCTTATTCATTGTCATAAGTATCAATAAATAACAGGAATAAGAAACAGGTTTGAATAGAACATAGATGAATTTTAGCCTAAGGCAAGTAAAGTGTCTTATAGTAAGTCTATATTGAAAAAGATGTTGAGAAAGGTAGGGTTCAGAGAGACTGTTTTCATTTTAATGTTTAGCAAGCCCTGGATCTGCTGTAGATAGGTATAAAAAAAGGCAATGAGACAGTGTGTTTCGTGTTCCCAGCCTTGCACCATCATGTTTAGGATTTTTTAGCAAGTTAGGGTAAGTGAGATTCATTTCTCACTTTTGTGTCCATTTAAAAAAAACCCAAAAAACAAAAAAAAAACCCAAGAAGGAAACCCAAATTAAAAGAAGGCAACAAAGAAATACTAAGACCCATTAGGGAAGGAGGGTGGGTAGGCTTTATTCTGCCCCATGACTAGCCCTCAACTCAAATTCTTCTGTAGTCATGGTCATAACACTCCACACAGCATCACCTCCCTTTCTGATTTTCAAGCCTCATGTACTAACTCAGGTAGCTACAGCCGAGCTTTGGGGCTGCCCAGATTGTGTCAAAACATGAGAGGTGGTAAAGGAGGAGAACTATAGACCCTTCTCCACCATGTGACTGGAGATAGGCTCTTGCTATGACTCAGACATTGTAGGTGAAAGGAAAGCTTGTACCCTTTATTTCCATTGATGCCACCTTGACTCACGATCAAGGCTCATAGACTGATTACCAATATGTGATGCTGTGACTGAAGTTGTTACATGTGGAGCACTGCAGTATCACCTTTATCCAGGTGGCCAGAAGCTGGCATGAGCAAGTGCTTACATCATCCCATGACAGAACTAGTAAAACAAGATTAACTGCTAGTGTTAAGACTCCCAAAGGAGAACAGATGCAGACAAGAAAAACAAATCAAATTGCCCTTGGAAAAATAAAAAACATTTACAGCTGACATAGGAAAAGCACCTATTAAGGTAAGCAGGGGTGTTACCAGCCACAAGCTGGAAATATTTTTGGAAGGTGACAGGAATAAAGAACTTATGCAAGCTTGGACCTAAAAAAAAAATACACTGACCTTGAAGGAACTGAATCTGCCTTTCTTGTTCCCAGGACACACAGCCTTGGTAACAGACTATATATATCACTTCCTGGTTCAGCTTAGCTACACAGGTATCCATTAAGGCTTGTCTGGTAGAAGACAGAGGGCCTTTGCCTCATCTGCTGCCTGTTACCCTGGTTTATCACTTAGGGAGAACTCCCACACCAAGCCACCATGTGCTAGACAGAACCAGCTGGACTACTCTGCAATTACAGACCAACTTCATCTGTCACACGGGTCTCAGACTAGGATGGGAAGTTGCAGTGAATGTTGTGTCTCAGATGATCTTCTCTGTTCTTCTGTAGATGTTACGGTCACCCTGTACCATCCAGCACAGCCATTATATCCCATAAGCACCACCAGTCATGTACCCCAGTTGGGTATCCCAGGTCTCCAGACTCAAAATCATGCCCATTCTACTATACATCAGAACTAAATGAGTCTGGGAGAAATCCTGACATCTTGGACACATCAAATTTTCAGCCAGAGCAGTACCGCCCTGGTGACTTAGGTCAATCCAGGTGGAAGTCTGGGGACAAATGCATCCTCCAACATAAAGCCTTCTAGAGTGTTCTGGGTGGCATTTGGAGACCATCACCCAAACCTGTTTCTTGTTTCTCTGCTCCTCCTGGTGGGTTTCAGACCAGCGTTATCAAAATGACTGCTTGGGTAGGACTGCCAGGAAGCAGCACCCAGAAGCTAAAGCAGGCTGTAAAATTATTACAGTGTCCTTAAGAGCTGTTAACTGTTAATTTTACTGATACTGATAGCATCACTGCTTATTGCAGGGACCTAGCAGATTAAATACAAACGTAGGAAGAGAGTTTCCAAGTTACAGACTTCAGTGTGGGCAACCACTGACATCTCCAGCCAACATTCCGATCATGCAACACTGACAAGGCTGTACACCCACCATCTAATATTCCTGAGCATCAATCCACAGCCACTGCAAGTGATTTTACATGTTGATACATACACAGATATAAAAAAGATAGTCAATAGATCAGAATCGTTGCACAGCATGGGCCAAGAAGCTACTCACTTCTATCTGTCTACCTCTATATTTTACTTTGTCGAAGCAAGGGTAATCCATGATTTTCCAGATTGCACTGTATTTGCAAATGTAATTCACATAAGGGCCTCCCTTACCTTTGCTAAACAAATAGGCTAAATGCCAGTGACAATGGATTTTAAAATCTAAATTGTAATCACTGCAGTAGTGAAATTAGTCAAGACACAAAATTACTTACAACTGTTCATTCACTACAATACTTCAAACAAGAAAATACTTTCAAAGCATCTTTCAATGCTCTCTCTAGAAAGGTATTGAACCTTGTTTAGGCCAATCTTGTATTTGTTCTTGGTATCTTCAGAAAAGAGACAGTAAAAATAATTTATAACGAAATCAATACAAGCAGAACACTTTTTAATTACAGAGTCACCATGGACTACACTTACTTGGGTTGTATTTAAGGGGTTGGTATCACATCTTTTATTCTTTACATCTTAAAGATGGATTATAACTGAAATAACTGAAATATTCATTTTCCTCCTTTTATGTTTAAATACATTTCAAACTCATGGTGTTGAGCATAACCAAATATAGATCTTTTCCTAGTTTTCCAAGCTACAGAACACTAAGTACTGTACTGTAGAAAACAAGATCTAATACAAGAGGAGGCAACTGGGATTTCATGCTGTTTATATGTATTCACATAAAAAGATATGCAATCACAAGGAAGTGTGACTCATTTGACACTGGAGAGAAATTTTCTTTTTACCAATATATGAAAGGGATAGTATTGCCATACAGCGCTCTAACAGCAGTGAATCAGAAGTAGGTAAGGAAATTGTACATTTAACAGTTTGTAATAGTCACATTAGAAATAAAGGGCTGGTTCTCTCTGTAAAAATCAGTTCAGACCAGCCTGACATTGGCCCCCATACACCCTGAGATTCAGCCAACAGATTCCTAATTAAGACATTGCTGGACTAGACAACTTGTAAGGCTCATTTCATTCCATTCCATTCCCAAAAAGGCAACACAGTAGCAAGAACTTCCACTACTGTCTAGCAAAGAAGAAACAAGGAAAACTCATGCTTGCCAGTCAATCACTGGCACTCAGGTACACCAGCAAAACCCCGTCAAGGAAACACTTGAAGATCACTACCCACAGAAACCACTGATGAATCAAACCTAAAAATCCATTGTACAAGAGATTCTACTGTCTCCTAAGACAGTTTGCGCCATAATATCAACAATAACACAAAATGAATAATAACACTGCAGTATTTTTATTTTCTCATGTCTTCAGGAAGTAATTGCAATATGCTCTCTTATCTTCCACTCCTCTACATAGCTCCTAAACACACATGGGTATTCCTTTATAAAACAAGGCAGTTAAATTTTACTTGGAAATCCAAGGAAATTGTTGTTACAACCTATAAAAGCCCCACAAAATGCCACATTGTACCATACATTCTGTACTGATAAAATACTAACTTTCTGTTATGTTTATAAAGCCATTTAAGCTGCATTAGCAAGACTATTTTGTTAAATTACCTTTTCCAACTCAGTCCCTATTATGCTATATACAAGCTTGCTGACCCCTACTCACATAATCAAATCATGCCATTTGAAACACTGTGACATTATTTTGTCATATAAAATGGTTGAAATTATCTTGATGATGGCAACGTAAGGATTGCCACTACCCAGAATTTGTTATAGAAGGTGAAAGCTGTAAAAGTTGTATCTCTCAAATTTATAGACTTTAAATATTAGAGACACAAGGAGTTTAAAAGCCATTAAATACTACAGGAGGATGTAGGTTCTGAAACACTCATCCCAAATAATTTCAATGGAAACATTAGAAAATGGTAATTCCATAGAGTATTTTCACATTTTTATATACAGATTGACATAAACCCACATTAGGTATTATGCTGTTAAATGTCAAGCATTATAAACAAGATATCTGATATTACTATGTAATCTAATGACTTAAATAAGTACCTTCAAAATAATGATTATATGGATACTGAAATAAGTTTGACAGATTGATGCATAATTGAAACCACTGTAGTCAGAGAAACTTATGCAAAGCAAAAACCACTTGATGTTCACACATGCGTTTAATAGAAAATTAGAACATTTTTTTCAACAACAACAAAAGCTAAAAAAACACTCGGAAAAATCATTTCTGCCACTCACTCTATTTTTGCTGGGCACACCAATTTTCGCAATTTGGTCTAAGATCCACTGTACATCACATGATTAATAAGGAAAAAAAAGCAAAAAGAGAGGAAAGCCCAGCAGTAGATAGATTACATACTTTGCAACAGCAGAAATTGCCTGTTTTCAAGTCCCTGGCTAGAATTGTTCCCTTGACAAAATAGTGCTAGACAGTTTTCAAGGCATTACATCAACAGAAAAAGGTTTAGCTCTCCCTTGCACCAATAAAGCACATGGTCCGACCTAAGGTACAAGTCTTGATCACTAAACCACTTTCAAATGAAACAATAATAACCTTTAAAGACATTCTCATATAATGACGCGCCTTTGTTGATAATTTTGACTAGTTACAGTATTTATGTCTAGTCCATAAGCTTTTAAGAAAGCTAACGAGGTCTGAGAAGTGAAAGATGAGTCCAGACAGAATTATTTATGGACCTGCTTTTTCCACTCTTGTTCAGTACAAATATACACAGCATCATTGAATCCCTCCACCAAATCCACACTGCAGATTTAATCTTAAAAGGATATCCTTTCACAGACAATCAAAGTAAACATATCTGTCAAACCTGAAAGATGTTTTCACCACTGCCTCTGGACTGTCTACAGGTGGTAGTTCATCTGCTAAAATTTCTTCAGGAGGTCTAGGATCACTGATGATGGTTGGCTTTGGCCTTTCCTTGAGGTTACCAGTCAGCCCACCTATAATGGTGTTCCACAAGCAGTTTTGTGATTTAGATCCTGCAAAAACAGAGAGTGAGAAAGTAAATTCATAGCCTATCAGCCAGTCTTTCAACAGTCCAGAAAACAAAGATGGTCTATTATGTTTTTACCTTCGCATCACCACAGTTTGGGACTAAGCCTGAAAAACTCAAATAAAATTCAATGCATAAATAAGCACTACTTTTTGGGTAGTTTGGGTCATTCCAAATCCAGTGTTGCTTCCCATAAAAAGATTTAATAACAGAAAGTGGAGTTTCCAAGTCTTGACATGGCTGTATTTTAAACCAAAGTACTAACAAAAGTAGGAAACCAATACAATATTAATCACTGGTTTTGTTAGACTGAAGTTAGTAGTGGATAAATTATAGATTAAAGGTATCATTGAAGGACTGGTATCAAAAAACTTATTTCTTTCCTGCTGAAATTTCAACTTTTCTAAGTAGACTTACCGACGCCAAAATACTTATACAGATGAACCTTTTGCATTTATTTAGAAATGTCACCAGGTGACTCTTTTTTGTCATTCAGAGAACCCATCCTCATTTGTAAGAGTAGTTTCACTGACAAAGTACAATTAGCATCCTTCAGTCAGACCTCCTCCCCATCTTTGGTGGAGAGAACACACTTAAACTTTATGAAATATAAGTCATATCTGTTTCATATTTTCAAAATTTTCCAGATGGTTTCTGAATAAACTAGACATTTCTGAAAATTCCAGTGATGTTCCCATACTGAACACCTGTGTCACATTCTAACTTGCAATTATTATAGAACAGACCTGACTGAGTTAGCAGATCCCAAGAAAAGCAGCTAAGTAATGAAATACCAATTCCTTCAGTTAAAAGACTTCCTGCAATGGAGATGCAGCAAGCATTAATCTTGCTGGATTCCAAAGTAATAAAGTATTCCAACTCTGCTGGTACTTATTCTCCATGGGATTTTTATCAACATGCAAAATTAAAAAAAAAAATCCGACAAATGAGATATTTCTAAAGTCAGCAGCTGATTTTTATAAGAGACTGTACAACTAAAATTTTTGAAACTTTTCCCATCCTTCAGGCTTAATTGTCCAGCAGAGACAATTAAGAAACAAGTAGTGGATTAGAACATGTAGGCTAAGGTTGACTTTTTGTTGCAGTGCACACTAAATATGCAAGAGGAAACTAAATAGAACCATTGTTATCTCATGTCTCCTGGGAATACATCACAAGAAGCTATCTCGTTAGAAGCAGCAATATCTGCTGCTACAGGCTGTTTTGCTGGTCAACTTCAATATTGCGTTTTCACACAGCCTTTATCATTCATGGACTTGCAAACACCTAGCAATACCACTGTTTTTCTTCTTTAGACTACCATGCGAATTTCCTCAAATTACTTAGTTTTACTTAAATAGCCGAACATTTGGTTTACCTTTTTGTAAGGGGAAATATAAAGGATGTAAGAGTTTTAAAAGACCATACAGGCCACCGGCAATAGAGCCAAAAACACAGCATGTTGAGGGGACCATTTAGTTTGCAAAAGTACTGCATGGTCATCATAGCCAGAACCAGAAGTTTAAGTTTCTGTCAAGATATAGTAAACAAAGGAAAATAAGTTGCCATCCAGCCATACATACCACATGTTAAGACAGAACTGTATGACATCAAGACTTACAGAAAAAAAACAAACCCTGCCATGCATTATTAAAATAATATTTTATGGAGAAGAAGCTCTCTGAAGCCACTTCTATAATGTTGAGGCTTTTTGCCTGCAGTTACTCCAAGAAATCTGCTGAGCTTCCCAAACCACCATCTTCTTGTTTCCCCCGCTCTACCCTTTCTTTCCTTCTACAAGTCCTCCAGCTTCTCAGCTGCAGGACAACTCCATGGCCCAGGAAAAGGTCACAATAATCTTTTCCCTACACTTACAATTATCTTGCTGTTTGCACTACTACTGAAAACCAACAGTGACAGGTTTACTAACTGCCACAGAAAACTATATAATAGCACAAATCAAACCTTTTTTCCCCTTTCTTTCTTTAACCAAAAACAGGGCAAAAAAAACCCCCAAAAATACTTGTTTCAGTATTTATAAAGTTTTTTTCCCACTTGCATGTTACCTATACCTTTTCTCCAGTATAGATAGCCATCCCATGAAACCTTCTCATATGATTATGCCTAGACTGTAGACCCAGACCCACGGGGCTCTTCCGAAGATATACAACAGCACATCAGCCAACTGACATGAATTAATCAACTTCACTACAGCCTGCCCACAGCTATGCTCAGGTAAAGGGCATTTGGCAAATGATTTTTTTTCTATTTAAGAAGCCTGCCTGAACTAACATCAGCTAAGAGCTTCCAGCTGCCTGAAATGATGAAAGCCTATTGAAGTTAAATACCCACAGCCACAACTGTTCAAGGACTGATGGCACAGTAGTACTTATAGCAAGATAACAGTGAGATAGCAGGTATATTAACTGTTGCTAAAGGGAGTAGTAACCTCTTAAATTCAAAGTCTCCTA
This sequence comes from Piaya cayana, assembly GCA_013389865.1. Classification (NCBI taxonomy): domain Eukaryota; kingdom Metazoa; phylum Chordata; class Aves; order Cuculiformes; family Coccyzidae; genus Piaya; species Piaya cayana. The sequence continues at coordinate 106,226 of WAAB01023413.1, read as the reverse complement.
TATAGGCTGGAATTCAACTTTTAGGACTGTAGAAGATTAGATAGCCCCAGCATTGAAATAAAAACCATTTAATTTTAATTTCAAGTCTTTGTGAATAAGTGTAAACATTTGAAAAATCCTTCTTCCTCATGTTATGGTACTCTGTCAAAGATGATTACAACTGAGCTAGGTGAAATTTATTTAGGTGTTATAATTTAAAAAGCAGAACTCTGCTTAAAGAATCTACAGGTGGATGTTCAAATACACTGATATAATCTGAAAATATTGTTACATTGGAAGCCTAGCTACCTGGATCACTGAAAACCACAACACTATCATGTGTTGCCTCACTTAGCAACACCAACAACTTTTCCCTCTTCTTTGTTGCTGACCTTAAAGGGGAAAAAGAGCTTCAGAGAGCTGTGGACAACAGTCAGGATAGACAAGGCTTATCTGGGTTTCTGTAGGTTATCTTGGGTTTGGTTGCATGCACAGGATGTTAGGTCAAGTAAATAAGGTCAGCTAAAATGGGTATGGTTTGTTAAGTGTTCAGTGACTGCCCAGCTGTGATACCGCTGAAATCTGAAGATTTTACTGTTGAACTCAAATGGCCAGTGGTTACAGGGCAATGAAAATTATGTTCTTTGTTGTGAAGTTAATAATTGCCTTTGAACTAATCATTCAAATGAATGTGAAAAGCATGATCCAGGATGATACCCAGGCTCTGGTTTGTGACTCAGATATAAGGATAACGATGATAATCCTCTGTGACTTCAATTATTGCTTCAATCCTTGTCCTCAAATGCTGCAGCTTTTTCTGCCACTCAGTCAGAATAGTTTAGAATGTTTGATCTGTGCTCCACTGTTTGCTGAATGAGTCATGGTATGGTAAAGTAGGTTATAGGACTCTCAGTATAAATTTGGGTATCGTCCATTTAACTCACATTAGAACACCACATGCCCCAGACACTTCTCTCCTATCTGTAATGCAGTTCTCATTCTAATTTTCCTTTCCACTCCCAAGGACTTGTGAGTTTACACTGTCAGTGATCACACAGTCATCATTAGTGATACCTATGAGAAGCTTGCTGGATCATTAAATCCCCAACATGACTCCCAGATCACCACATTAAACTCCTAAGAGTGAAGGTCTAGTTTACACGTTGAATTATCACCCTTTGTTAGTATATTATGCCTCTGTGAGTATTTCCCCACCAGGCTTATCTGTGTGTCCTCTCTGCATTTTATTTCTGTTACTGTCAAAGAGCCTGTGGCCTTGATCTCACCTCCACGCTTAATCCTACACAGCACCAGGTCATACAATGATGCCTTTTAAGGGGGTATCTTGTGCTTTCATTCAGCTGATAAGGTCTGTCAGTCTGTTCTTTTCCATGTAATGCCAGTCACCCCTAACTCTACAAATAAAGCCTGGCTGCCTCATTGAGAGCCAAGATAAAGCAGGAACAGAAACTGATTGCTCTTGACTCTCAGACCTGCACCCTACACACATTCACCAAAAAACCAATTTCTTATGAATGTCAGAATCAGAACCAAAATGCCAACATAATTCTAAATGTTGTGACATTAAGTTTGACCTGCTTGTCAGACATTATTGCAGCATTAAGTCCTCATAACCCAAATATCCAGGAATAAGCAGCACTTCCAATTCTAGACATAGTATTCAGGAACCAAGCAGAGTGATAAAGAAATACAAAATGTTTGCACTTACATTCCTCTCCACCATGACTTCCTTTGCCAATAGCATTTTCAGGGCTGAACTCACCAGATCTGATTAATACAACCCCTTTTTAAGCTTTACTGACCAACATGTGAAGGAGAATAAACGCTATATCAGAATAAGGGGTACCAGTACAATTCTATCTTGGTCCTGTTCAATCTGTTCCATCGCCTTTCTAGTGACTACATGGAGTAGATTTTACAGCCACAGACAGCAGTTCCTTCTGCATTATGCACCTTACCTACCTATGTGAGGTATGGCATGCTCAGAGTGCCATCCTGTGCCTGTGTGAAATACTGCACCATAGATGTAAATTCTGACGTTTTGATCTACACCATCCATGATGATGGCAAATGCCCCCTTTTAATGATGAGAAGGGGATGTTTTCCTGCTAAGTGATCACAAATCATCATGAAACTGCATGCACTAGGAACAGGATTTCCTATCTTCCTCCTTGTTTCTATATATTTTGTCATGTGTGTTTTTCAATATTTCGTATGATCAAAGTCATAGTCTGTTGAAGCCACATTACCAGATGGGTCTCTTTGTTTCATTCAAATTTGGGTTTCAAATTTATTTCAAACCAAACTATATCTTCAGCTCATAACCTTGCACTGCGAAGCAAAAGCTGATAGAGGAGCTATCGGTAAGTTTTCATTTTTTGTATGTTATTTCTAAGGCTTGATCCAAATCTCTTTATAACCACTTGGTCATCTTCAGCTGACTTTGAAACACTTATATTATTATCACATTTTATGCTTGAAAAAATAGTAAGGCCATAAAGTCTTTCATTCTTCTAAATTTGCATCAACTCCATTCAGTAAGACTGAAACTCTGTAAATAATTTTTCCAACTAAGTACTATGGTCCATCGGTATCATAAATGAACTGCAATAACAGAGCACATATGATATGAGCACTGAAGACTTATTAAATGTGTTTATTTCTACACTAGATACAGAAATCAAACACTTAAAATAAAACAAAACCTGCTACTTACGGGCAAATCGTGATAGTGGTCGTGCATTTTTGTCTCCTGTCTCATTTGCAACTGAAAGGAGAAAATAGAGAGGAATAAATAGCATTCAATTTAAATGTTACATTAAGATTAATAACAATAGCAATTCTAAAGCATATAAAGGAGAGAAGATTGTAGCAGGAGTTGCATATGTATGTATAGGTATGCACACACAGAGATATATAATACTTTTCTCAATGCCACCAAATACATTAATTTGTATGTTTGGCTTTCAGAGTCAACAAGGCGTACCACTGGCACCTGCAAACATTATCTTGTTCACACAATCTTTGGGTGATAATTGCCTAACATTCAAGCACTAGTCATTAATAGTACATAGTACGTATGATTAGAGTCATCCTTATAAGATCTAATTTATATTGGACTTTTTTTCCAAGTCCTAAATGAAATATTATTTTTTCCGTTTGCATTAAGGAGTGTTGTAAGAAAAAATTAAGATTATTGCACCTACATAGGGAAACACGCTAGTAATTTTGGAAGCCCAGAGGATCATTTAATAGCAAAATAAATTAAATTTAAGGATCTGTGCTAAGGAATCCTATGACATTTGGAACTGCATATAGATATCACCAGGGATAAAAACAAATCCTGAGGGTTTTCCGCTTCTGATTCATGCAGGCATAGCTCTCAACATTTTTGTGACCTAGCCAGTATGCCATTAGCCAAGAGCACAAACAACTCTTTGGGGTTCTCATAATATTAACTATAGCCAAAAAAAAGATGAGACTTATCAAGGAGAGGAATTACCACCCGTGACTTATTATTTTTTGTAGCTACGATAGTTGTGAAGAACAGCATTGGTGGGCACATAGGAAGAAGAGCATATTATAAAGGCACTCAGAAACTTAGCTAATTCTTTATTTTCTTTTAAAATGCTATATTCTAGAGACAAGAGCAAGCAAGCTAAGAAATACCACAAAAGGATGTAAAATATGAGTGAAATGGAGACTCACAGGTTCCTAGGAAGATAAGGTTAACTAAACTATCATCTGGTTTTTGAAGCCGGAAAATAATTTTGACTAAACTTAATTCTTCTGACAAGTCTTCAGGTTGTCACTTTAAGTTTGGCTTCATTAAAGACCTATATCCAGCTTTCCCGACTTTCTCTCCTATCTTTACGTGTTGATCAAGGTGGCTTCAGCAGTCCCTGCAGTTAACAGGGACTTTCTCACAAATCCCTGCCTCATTTTGCTGCTGTTAGCCAGTAGATGGGGCACTTAAAGCACCGCTGCCTCTGTCAGCCCAGAGAACACTCCAGGTCGGCCCGAGCGGTGGCTCTGAGGTCCTCCAGGTCCTACAAGACACCATTCCTTGGCTTGAGTGCATCACAGGCACCTGCAGCACAAACTCCAACCAAATAATCTCACCCGGGGAATTGCGTGCAGATCGACTGTGCAGAGTTAGGCAGGTTCAAGCAGTTCACGGTTCTGTTTCTGCTGCAGGTGATGTCAAGGCGAAGGAGAGGGAGCAGCATCCTCCACAGGGCAGGGATTAAAAGAGTCAGATGCAGTGAGATCAAAAACTATTCCAGAAAACATTGTTACAGCCAATATGTAAAGGTCAAGCAGCCAGTGATGCTGGTTTGCACCAGGTAGGCTGAGAAACTACTTGCCAGACTGGTTCCTTCTGGGGTCCTCGGCATTCCTGTGTACTGAAGCAGAGCCTAGACAGATTTGTATCATGCATTGGTGTCTGAGTTGGGGCATTAAGTGAGCTATTACCTCAATGAGGAAAGGGTCTGCTAAGGGCTTTTTAACGGTGCTATTACCTCTTTAGAGTATTGAAGTGACATAGCCTGATCGACAGGCCTAAAACAATACAGGTGACCCCTCGACTATTTGTATTGCATTGCTGCGTGTACTGTTTCAGCTGTAACCTCTCACAGTGCTGTGGGATTGTGCTCTGTTGTTCTTGGTGCAGAGGGCGTGAAAAAGAGAGGCAGTAAGTAGCTGGGGCCAGAGACACTGAGTTTTTGGGGTGATGTGATTTGTTTATTCAACACTATAAAAGCTGGACCCCTCACAGCAATGGTAGGAGACATCACCTATGAGTGGATGCACTGTGTAGGACTTCTCAGTTGTTAAGCTCTCCAAACCTTTGCTGCAGAGAGGAAGAGAGAAAGAAAAAGGAGGCTCCCCAATGTCTGCAGATCTGGGTGATGGGACAATTGGTGATGTATCTTTCATAATTACTGTACTTGTAATTCTCTTGTAGTAACGATTAGATGCATTGCCTTTAAAGCTGTTACTGTTAACTTGTTGATCACTACTAATCATTTGTTATCATTGGCTTTGGGCTTTCGTGATGATCACTCTTAGCTTAGCACCTTGTGGTAAAACAAGTATTTTTCGCCAGCAGCTTCAGGTGTACCCTCCAGCTGAATGTTGCAACAAGAGTTCTGGAGCACTCCACCCAGCATCTGTGCTTGGGCAGGTCAGTTCAAAGAATGACAGCATCCAACACAACAGGTGTTGTTAATCCCTGCCAAAATAAGCTTTTTCCAGTTCCAGTCCACATACATTTGTTTTCAGTTTTCAGTGCTTTCCAAACATCAGATGGTGTTATATACAAAGTAAAGCCCTTCCACCTGGTCCACAGCCACTCAAATCAAAGGTGCAGGTAGAACAGCAAAGTAATGAGCAGGAGAGCAAGCACTGGGGATGTTATTCCTGCATTACTAACAAGATTCCTGGTATCAGGCAGCTAATTGCTGCATGGGAATTGGCTGGGACCAATGAGATGTGTGCGTGAGATCTTGTGTTTGATCAGTCCTGCAGTCAAAAGGGGAAGGATTCAGAGGCAAAAAGTGTTTCTGTGTTTGCTCAGTGTGGAAATCTTAGAAAATTTTACTTAGTGCAGTTTTAACTGTGGAAGTTTTGCATGTGTATCCAACAGTAGTCTCATAGGAGTCTTTGGAGGCACACAAGAACAGATCTACGTAGGTTACACATGTAAACGAGAAAATACCTTTTATCCAGGTGGCTTGAAATCTTTTCCACCTCATGTTTCTTGTATGAATTAATGAAGCTGCAGAAAGAAGCTGTGTCTCTGAGAGAGCAAGTCACATCCCACATCAAAGCTTATTTCTGATATTTCCAAAGATTTCCTGTACTGCTATCTCTCCAGATGTGCTTATTCTCCAGCTGCACTCTCCCTTCATATGCTGAAGTCTAGGCTGAATTTTGTCTGATTTGTAAGACTATCAGCATGAAAATGTATACTTAACTTCATTATCCTAAGTTGGTGGAATGTTCTTCAACTTCCATCCCATCACTTTAAATCTTTTTTTTTTAATAATAAACCATGCATATTTGAAGCTATTTTCCATTCTAACATGGAAGCAAGTAAATCTTGGAGAAGGGTGTAACAATGTGCAGATAACTTGTACATAACTCCTGTTCTTTCAGGGAGACAGCTGTGACAGGCAGGAGACACTGTTCTGTAACTCACCCTGTGAAAGTGAAACATGCTTTTTCTTTCTGTGGTCACTTGTTCAAGTAAACAACAAAATACCAAGCCTACTGAGATTTCTTCCAGTTCAAAAATAGCATGTTGCACCATAACGGCCTGGAAATCTCTAAAGCCTCTCACTGCAACTATAACAACATCTTCCCAAACGCAATCAGTTCTTTGATTAATACAGATCACTCCCGTGCAAGTTCACTATGTGCCCACTTCATGGGCAGGCTTCATTTTTTAATGTCTGCCCTGTTAAAGTATTTCCTACAGCTTTTCACATTTTCTACAGAAAGTATTGATTTCACCAGCACGCCCCCTCAGCCAATTTTCCTTTCAAAGTTTCTTTGTCAGACTTGTAGTATGATGCAAAGAAAAATATGCCGCTCTGTAGTATTGACTCATCAAGACTGAGAGACAAAAGCCCATCACGTATAGTTTGCCATTAAGCAGCTGAGAGGCTGAAAAAAAGCAAGTTGAGTATATTTTGTGCATCTGTAAACACATTCTTTCAAGGAGACTTTTCTTTTCTTAATCAACCAAAGGGCAGATAAGCTTAACTATATATTTTATGTTGCTAGTAAATTTCTCAAGAGTGTTAGGAAGTGGAAAATGGGAGCAGATAAAGTGATAACAGACATGTAGATCAATTTACTTTGAACATATAGTATACATCAACTCTTCTCTGGGATTTTTATTTTTCTCTATTTTCCCCTTCACGGCCACATATTTTGAATAGCATTCCTGTAAAAAAATAAACCCTCTGGATTGCCCTGACACTTCATCTCCTGGTAATCATTTCCTCTAAAACTCAGGAATATAAGACAGTACTGCCACTGCTGAGATAGCAGACAATTCAAAGATCACCTTTGGGAAATTCATCAGCTTTTGCTCTCAAAAACTATAGTGCCATTAGATATTTGACATATTTATAAAGCTCTGTCTTAATAGTAGATTGGATTTTTATGCTTACCCATCTTGTATTATGCTATGCCAAAACCTGATTGCAGTGTATGACTTATTGTTTAAGATGTGTCAATTTATACCTATGTGTTCTTATAATAGAATTTTTTTTTTCTGGTGCTTAATCCTCCTCTGACATGGGCCCAGAAAGATTGATTTGCCCCCTTCCACTGTCATTTTATGGACTGAACAAGCCATCTAGTTTTGTCTTACAGAGTAGGTATCTCCACATCCCCCCCCAATCTTTACTGAAGGTCAGCATCAATTCATTTTCTCACAGGTATTGCATGCAAATATTCAAGAGGCCTTACTCCTTCCTGGTCACACATTAGTCATGTGCTGTGACACACCTCTCATAGAATTACCAGGCTCTCAGGTCATATAAGAATGTTTTATTATTAAGTCCTAATCTGCATCATCTTTCACTCTGTACTACTCAATTTCAGACCTAGTCATGAGCCCCATCCTCTAGGTCACATGGAATTTACCATGGGATATTCAGATCCTTCACTGTACTGGCAAAATTTTATGTTCTCAACAGCAATCATCATCACTTTCTTTTTTTTCTATGTCACAGTCATTAACAAAACTCCTACCCAAGATCAATCCCACACAGGGATCTGAAGCACAATAGTACTGAAGGAAGGAAGGCTTTCCTGGTGGCTTTCTGACCCATTTAGAAAGCTAAGGTTCTTCATAAGAAAACCTGTGTTTAGGGGATTTTGAATCCAATAAGGAGACCAGAAAGTCTCTGACCTTTATGAATAATACCTCATAATGAGGAAAATTCTGCTTCTGAGGTGTTTTATCCAGCACTACGTAACTTGCAAGCATAGGAACTGTACAGCCAGTACACATGTGGGCCAAAGATTATTTAGGCTTCACCACAGTTGGTCACCCAAAGAGTTTTCTGCAGTGCCAAATCCCAGCACCATGCAGAAAATGCCAGCAATTCAGTAATGATTTGAAATGCTTGTGCTGTAAACATCAACAGTAAAGGCAGTATAAAGAAATCCTAAAAAAAAGAAGCAGTAGGGTCACAAAGTTAAAAGAATATGCAGCAACTTCTTGCTGATAAAAAACATTGAATAATTCCACTGCCTCTTGGGATTTAAGATTCTGATTAGTTACCACGATTAAGTAACAAATCAATTACACAAATGGAAAAAGGCACAATATGCAACTCTTGGATATAACCTGAACATCACAAAACAATGGGTGATTGGTTTCAAAATACTTCTGAAAGACGGGAAACTGCAATCTTCACTTACAAGTAATAACCAAGAGGCATATGCCACCCAGCATTTCCTGAAATAACTTCTAATGGATTTTTGTTGCTGCTGTTTGCCTGGCAACAACACTGTACACCAAACATTGCCTTTCTTCATTAGTCAGGAGAGGAACACTGTACACAACTGATGACTCATTTTCCTTATGAAAAAATCCTTACAGTTCCAGTTCTCTGCATCTGTGATAGAAAAGTTGCTTCTGCACTGGAAAACACTTTGTTCCCTCAGACAACTGAAGACCATCACTGTGTCTCTCTGAAGGGACAATGACTCCATCCACATATTTCAGGGCTTCTGATACCATTGACAGCCACAGAAATGCTTTCAGAAGGGCAAGGTGTAGCCAGGAGAATTGTAACAGAGAAACAGGTACAAAATATCTGTGTAAAAAGAAACAAATATTTTAGTGATCATCAGCTAAATTTTATTTAGCAGCAGAGTTGCAAACACTGAACTTGTAAAGCCTGGCTCTACTGGCACCTAAAGACTGGAGAGGCCCTGATGCTGGGTTTTGGAAATGAAGGAAAATAGGAGCAAATACCAGCAACTGCCTTGACCAAAACCACCTTCCTTGCACCAAGGCCCATGTTAAACACATTCCTAACCTAAAAACTGAAACACAATCTTGTGTAATCTATTTACATTATTATTAACATGTGTTCTTCCAACTGAATAACCCCAGCTCTCCAAGTCTGAGGAACAAACAGCTCTTGTCATACAAGGTCCAGGCTGTTCTCATTTACAGTCTCTGCCACTGCTGTCTTCAGAGCGCAAAAAAGCACAGCCCCTTTGCTTCCCTGGTCATACACAGATACATCTGCCTCTGGCACAGACAGTCACCAACAGCTTGTGATGGACCCATAATTGCTTGCTAAGAGCCTGAATATTGCTACCAGAAAAGTTGTGAATAAGGAGATGATGGAAGAGGAACTGTATAGATTAGAAAGTTTCTCCACTGTGAGACGATGAAGCTGCCTTATTAACCTAGAAATGTCCAGGCTGATTTTCTGCATTTAACTAAGATTTGTTACTTCTGGTAGCTCTAACAGATTGCTTGTTTTTGCACAACCACTTGTGTCTTTCTCCTGAGGGTAAATATACACCTTGACATAGGCCATATATTTCTGTGAAGTCATATATTTCTGTTGTAAGACAGATAGATGGATTCTGTCCACGTGGGCTATCATGACTGTTAGTTCACTTCCATTAGAAAATACATCACATAAACAATAGCACAGTGACCAGGTACATCAAATGGGGTGTCATATAACATGGGTGTCAGGTGTGGTAGCAAGACATTCTCCCGACTTGACGGAGACAAGCTCTTCGGTCGCCTTGACAAACAGGCGGGCTACAGCTCTGGTGGCAAATAGCAATTGTTTATTTCACAGCCCAACATTTATACCTGTGTTTAAGGAGGTTCTTCAACAAAGCTTTTATAGGATGCTATTAATATTCAACAGGTTATTTATAAAACAGAGTAGTCAAGGAACAGCTGTTTCTTTTAAGTGTGTTTTTCTTCTTTTTTGGTCACTTAACAAGCAGAAGTTATATTCCTGCCAAGAGTTTCCAAGGACATCCAACCCTTTCAGGAGAGACAATCCTCTTGACTCTTATTCATGGCTAACCCTTTCAGGCCATCAGGGCAGAATATAACTAAAAGGTTGTCCAACCCTTTCAGGAGGGACAATCCTCTTGACTCTTATTCCTGGCTAACCCTTTCAGGCCATCAGGGCAGAATATAACTAGAAGGTTCTCTTCACCGACTGGCATACTCTTGCCCATCAGTCCTCTGTCTTCAAGCTGCTTCATCTGCTTCTTCATTGTTCATCATGTTCCACTTAATTTGTAGCACCTGAATGGAAGTACAGCCATCACTGGATGAGCCAAATCACTTTTTCTCTCTCACACACTGCAGGTATTACTCATTTTTAGTTATACTTCCCCTGCACAAAGACCCAGGTACATTCCTGTGTAGCTGAGAGGCCATTCTCCATGTGTAGAAGAAAGGATACAGGAAGAAAAATGAAGTGTTTGAGCCACTGTTTATATTATCACATAAGCAACTGTTCTCATAGGACACCCAGATATCTCAGTCGGACTAGGACACAGTGAAAACTGGAGGAAATGAGAGCAAAAATCTGCAGAAGCTTCTAACTTGAGTACTTTCCTTGAGACACCTGTTTTCTTTTCTCTCTGCTTTATTTGAGTCTGGAAAAGTTATCTCTTCCCAGCAGAAGAATGGGAAACATTTGGCTCTGGCTTTGATCATCATGCCAAGAAGCATGTCCCCCACCACAAGGCTCTAAAAAATAAGCTGATCTTGCACTTCTGGCCACCACCTGAGACAGATCACTGTACTGTGAATGCCTTAGTCTGGCTCAGTTCAGTAGCCCTTACATTTTTTAAATACTGGCTTGTCATTAAGATATAGCCCTTATACGTAGTCACAAATTACAATGTGGCTACACATCAAGTCATATCACTACAAAACTAGCCTCCTTGTGCAGGTGGCCCCTAAAAGTACAGCAGTTTTGATTTTCAAGTCCTTTGCAAGTCAGTAGAAATGATCTTTTTTCCTCAGGGACACCAGGTCTAGACCTGATGAATCATAGAATCATAGAACAACCAGGTTGGAAGAGACCCCCGGATCATCAAGTCCAACCATTCCTATCAAACACTAAACCATGCCCCTCAGCACCTCGTCCACCCGTGTCTTAAACACCTCCAGGGAAGCTGAATCAACCACCTCCCTGTGTAGCCTGTTCCAGTGCCCAATGACCCTTTCCATGAGAATTTTTTTCTTGATGTCAGGTCTGAACCTCCCCTGGCAGAGCCTGAGGCCATTCCCTCTTGTCCTATCCCCTGTCACTTGGGAGAAGAGGCCAGCTCCCTCTTCTCTACAACCTACTTTCAGGTAGTTATAAAGAGCAATGAGGTCTCCTCTCAGCCTCCTCTTCTCCAGAAGAAGTATACGCTTTACTGAGCCAAGCTCACAACTTCAGGCATAGACGTCAAACACTGAACAACAAATAACAGAATATACAGAGCTGCTTGTACACCCCCGTGACACTGCCAAGTCGCTATTTCATAGCTCAAGATAATGGCATGAGGTAGCTGAACTAGATGATTATTGTAGGTCCCTTCAAGCTGAGCTATGCTATGCTATGCTATTCTGTTCTTCTTCCTGCCTCCTCCATACAACAGCAGTACATGCAGAGGAAATCTCTGATGGCATCTCTTCCTAGCCCTGCACCAGCAGAAGACATCAAGAGGGTGACCATCTCCCAGCTTTAGCACGGGCTCTGCCATGTTGTGGGAAAGAGGCATGTACCTTCTGATGGAGGTAAGAACTGTGGATCATCTTGAGATAATTGTACCACCTGAACAAATATGCAAAAAGCATGTGTGATATGCAAGCTTTTGAAACTTTCTGTGTTCATCCAGTTCAGTTGGGGCTCCACAGGATGGCAAAATCCCACATCTCTGGCACTAGCGAGTCTGAAAGATCAAGCCCTCCATCTGAAAGCACGGCATGCTTCTCAACTAAACGGTTGTAAATCTTGTTGAAGTGAGCATTACCTGTTCATTTCCTCATGGATTTCTTTTTTTTTTGTCCTAATTTTCCTTCTAATTTTTAAAAATGCCTAAGCTGCTTCCCATGGAAAAACATACTAAACCAAAAGATCCTGAGAACAAGAGTATGCTATCAGAGCAAAGGTCGTCTGGCCCAATACTCAGTCTCCAAAGTGGCCCACCATAAATGCACAAAGGAGAAGATATGAGCAGTGCAAGTCTACTTCTGTCAGGTCCTGGGAGGGCTCTCAAGTTCCCGTGGCTGGCATTGGCCTCCCTTGAGAGTTGCACCCTCACTATCTCCTGCCAAGAGGCCAGAGGATGTGATATCTCAGTTTGGCCTGAGGCCTTCAGTCCCTCCCTGAGCAATGTGGTAGGGGTGCCTGTCTCTACCCCTGTCTCCTGGATGAACCTGGGACCCACATTGGAGAGAGCTGCTCTCCTGGATGAAGCCCTCAGACCTGGGTCAGAGCTTGTCATGCATAGCATTCCATAATCTTTCCATTTCCCTTTCCCCTTCTCTTTCCCTTTCCCTTCTCCCTTCCTAATCACATAAACTTCCCCTGGTTATTTGCCTGAAATGCCAAGGGAGTACAGTTCCAAAGACATTTTAAAGGACACATAATGCAAACAACAGAAGTAGAAACAGGATTTTTATTTTATTTTATGTTAAGCTACTTTCTGCCTCTGTTTCAAAGCTGATGCTCACAAGCCTTAGTGCAATGTGTATGTGTAGCCAGGAGCAGGCTGATGCATTCTTCAGTTTAGCTTAAAAAAAACATCCCTTGTGGTCTGGCCAAGGAAAGTCACAGAGCGTCACAATGCTGCAGAAAGCAAGAGCAGGAATACAGGCAAAATGGCCCCTGTTCCCTGAAGAGCAAGAATGCGATAAAAGAAGATCGGGAATGACCACACACAACAGAGGAAGAAGGGGAGGAAGAGGAGCAAGTAGTAATGGTAGTGTGTGGTACCATGAGGTGTTTTCAGAAGTATGACATGTATTGATTAAAAGCATACTTTTGGGGTTCAAAAACTTGCTCCACTGTGCCTCTATGCCAGCAATGTATGAAAAGTTCCTTCAAGCCTGGCTGGTGCTTGTACACAGGGAGGGCTGGAAAGTGGCAGCTCCTGATGGTGGGGCAAGCCTGGGACCCTTCCAAGCACAGGGTGGTTTGCACAAGCAAGAATCCACAGGGAAATGGAGCCAAGGGAAGAGCAGAGCTCACTCTTGTTGAAAACTTGAAATGGGAAGTTGAAAACTTGAGAAACCCAGGGAACAATTTGTGCCTTGGGGATGCAAGAGCAGTGGGCAAGAAGCCAGCTGAAAAGGCTCAAAGGAGCCATAACAAGGGGTTGTGCTCGATGCTACAGAGGAAAAGATGCAACTCCCAGTTGGCTACCCTTGGGGCCTGCAGGGGGAGTCTAAGAAAGATTCCTTCTCCTCAGATGTGGGGACAAGGACCATGCTCATGGAGCTCAAGTAGCAGGTACCCAGCCAAAATGGCCGAAAGAAGCCCTGGTAAGGACCTGTGCTCAGTGCTGCAGAGGAAAGAAAAAAAAACTGGGGACACTCGCAAGCCCACCATGCCACAGGCCATCTTTGTGGTGCATGAGCAGCAGCCAAAGTGGACTAGAGGACCTTCAAAATGGTCATACTCCATGATGCAGACTAAGGCAAAAAAAAAACCCAGAAAACAACTCAGGGACCAGTGTCAATCTACCCTGGGGAAAAAGTCCTTCCTGACCCCACACCTTGTGGCTATTCCTTGAGCATGCGAGCAAGACCTGCCTCCTCATCCTACAGGCTGGTCACACCTCTCAGCAGATGCCCAAGCCCCATCCTCTCTCAACATGGAGCCATGTCAGGGGACTTCTGAGAATGGACTGATGCCTCTGGCCTGATCAGCCTTCTCTGATCCCCCTCCAACCCAAATACAATCCTCTGCCAATTCTCCACCAATGCTGCTCTTCTCTCCATTCTTCTGCTCCACCCTTCTCCTCTAGGTTCCTTGCTACTGATCTGCTCCACTCCTGTCCTTTTCTGCACTCCTCTGCTTCTCTCTTCCTCTTTTTTTCTTTGCTCTTCTGTCTTCCTCCATCCTCCTCTGCTCTTCTGATCCCCTTCTCAATGCTACTCCACAATTAGCCATCCTTTTCCACCCTTCTCATCCTTCTCACCTTTCTCACCATTTTTCTTCTCATCCCAGCTACTCATTCTCCTCACTTCTCTCTTTGATCCTCAGTGCTCCTTTCTTCTCCTTCTTCCCCTCTGTCCTCCTCCATGCTCCTCTCTCCACTCTTCTCCTCCACCTGGTTTCACCTTTCTCTATCTGGCTCCTCTTAGCTCCTTGCTTCTGCTCTTTTTTCCCCTGTGCTCCTCTATTCCTTCAGTTCTCTTCTTCTCTTGGCTCTTCTGCCCCACAATTCACCAACTGCCTCAACACTATTCCACATGGCTCCTGGTTTCTGCTCTACTCCTCTCTTCTCCTTTCTGCTCCTGTCCTTCTCTCTGCTTCATTCCTCCTCCGATCTTCCTCAGATTCTTCTCCAATCCTGTCTTGCTCTTGGCTCTACTGCTCCATGCTTCTCCACCTGGCTCATCCCTTCTCCACCCAGCTCCTCTTAGCTCCTCACTTCTACTCCACTCCTTTCTTCCCACCCACGCTCCACCCTGTCCCTGTCCTTTTTCACTCTGTGCACCTCTGATCCTCCCCTGATCTTCCTCTGGTCTTCTGATCCTCTTCTCTCTGCTCTTATGTTCCACCTTTCTCCACACTTCTCAATGCTTCTCCACACTTCTCCTCTGCTCTTTTTTCTCCCATCTTCTCAACTGCTCCTGTTGTTTTTTGTTTTCATTTCCTTCTCTCATCCTTCTCTGTGGTCCTCTGCACTCCTTGGTGCATTCCTACCTGCTCCTCCAGGCACCCACCTGCTCCTCTTCACCCCTCTGCTCCTACCTGCCCCTCTGCGCTCCTACCTGCACTCCCCTCTGCACTCTACTCTGGTCTTCTGTTCTCTGCTCTGCACTGCTTCCTGCACTCCTCTCTGTGCTTTTCACTACTCCTTTTTGATCCTCTCTGCCCCTTCATGCTTCACTACACTCCACTCTGTACTCCTTCCTGCACGACTGCACTTTTATCTGCTTCTCCTTACTCCTCTACATTTCTCTCTGCTCCTATGTGTTCACCTACATATTCCTCCCTACTCTTCTTCATTCCTCTGTGCTCTTCTGTGGTCATCTGCACTCCTCACTTCTCTTCTGTGCTCTTCTCTCTATCAGTGAGCTTCTCCACACTCCTCTGTACTCTTCTGTGGTCCTCTGCTCATGCACTCCCACTGTTCTCTCTCTGCCTTGTTGCTCCTCGCTGGTCTTCCTCTGTGATTCTCTGCTCTCTCTGATCCTGTTCTTGTATGATCTTCTGATCCCCTTTGTTCCTCTCAGCTCCCCACAGTCTGCTCCCCTCTTTGTTCTCCTTCTTCTGTTCCTCTCCTCACCCTTCTGCCCTTTGTCTCCCCTCTGCACCTCTTTCTCCCTCTGACACTATCCCTCACTTCTTTTGCAAAAGCCTAAGCTACTATAAATAAGTTTTAAACCCTAAAATACCATAAAACAATCTAAAATTACTTGATATACCATAAGAATCTAAAAAAATGTAAAAAACTACCATGAGATTAAAAAAAGCTTAAAACACCATAAAGTCTAAAAAAAAACAATAAAAGAGCAAAACAACATGAGAAAATAACCTAAAATAAGAGGGAATTAAAAAAAATAATCCTTCTTAAGATACTGTTAAACATTGTAAGAAACACCAGTAAAATACCATAAAAGAGTGAAAGATAACATAAAAGAGTCAAAATTACTTGAAACAAGTGCAAGAGCAGCAGGCAAGAAGCCAGTTGAAAAAGTTCAGAGGAGCCCTGGCAAGGGGCTGTGCCC
Organism: Piaya cayana; assembly: GCA_013389865.1. Classification (NCBI taxonomy): domain Eukaryota; kingdom Metazoa; phylum Chordata; class Aves; order Cuculiformes; family Coccyzidae; genus Piaya; species Piaya cayana. The sequence goes on along the minus strand of WAAB01023413.1, from coordinate 90,250 downwards.
AGCGCTGCAGGAGGCAAAAAACCCTGGGGGACACTCACTTGCCCAACACGGGGGAAAAAAGCCTTCCTCCTCTCAGCACACAGGTCGCAACAGGCCATCTTCATGGTGATGAACCATCTGACACTAAAAAGTAACTGCCGCTCTTTAAGAGGCCTTATGTTCCTGTAAGACTGCTGCAAAGGACTGAAAATTTTGGTTTTTATATGCCTGTCTGACACCACCTGTGGATATCAGTGTGATGAAATTACTAATTATGTTATTCAGATACAAAAGAATGCTTTAAAAAAATATTTAATTAATAAAAGAAACTATGAAAAACAATCATGTAGCACACACACAGTATTGAGTTTGCAAAACTGGTGCATAGAATGAAGAAACCTGCCAGACTACATCTGTTCAGTTAAGGAATCTCAACATTTTGATGCACACTCAGTGGGATTGAGACAAGATGTTGCCTGTGTCCAAAGGTAAATCTCAGACATCAGCAAGCAGAGTGAGGCTAGAGGTGAATTCCTTTGCCATGAGTGCCCCTTGTCCAGCGGGCTTTGAGCTAAAAGACAGTCTTAAGTAGCAAGGATTTCAAACAATATGGGATCTATGAGCTAAAACCTGTGCTTTGAGCTACGCTTGAAAACGGACTGGTAGCCAGTTCCAGCCATTTTAAGCTCATGCGTTCCCCTCTGTAGAAGGTTGTGCAAGGGAAGTGAATGCTGACATAGCACATTCTTAAACAATTAGCTATACCTGTACTAATTGTCTTTGCATACCACGGGGGACACAGTCTTGTAAACTGGGCCCCACAGTTTAAAAACCATGTTAATGTACTTGGAATATGTCCCAAGAGGAGCACCAAAGCTGAGGAAGGGTCAGCCAGGCATGTCCTCTGAGGAGCAACTGAGGACTCAAGGACTGTCTAGTTTGGAGAAGGAGGCTGAGAGGCAACCACATTGCTTTCTACAGCTTCCTGTGGTGAGGAAGTGGAGGGTGAGGTTCTGATCTCTTCTCTCTGGTACACCATGCCAGGACACGTGGGAATAGATTTATGCACTCATGAGAATAGGTTTGGACTTGACCTGAAGAACCATTTCTTTACTGAGAGAGTGGTGAAACCCTGGAACAGGCTTCTGGTAATGCCTCACGCCTTTCTGTCAATGCCTCACACCTGTCAGGGTTTAAGGATTATTTAGACAGTGCCCATAATACTACGCCTTCACTCTTGATCAACCCTGAAATGGTCAGACAGTTGGACTAGATCGTTGCTGTAGGTCTCTTCCAGCTGAACTATGCTATTCTAACTAAGAATGTGAACAGAGGAAAAAGAAGCAGTTTTTCCCATTTTGTTGGTAATTTTACAAAAAGTAAATTAAAGATGCTTTGTTGAATATCACACAGTAGTTTAGCAATTAGATTTCAAAAAGGTGTTGTCAGTAAAAGGAATTACACAGGCAATAGAGCTGCTTAGTAAAAAAAACAAAACAAAAAGCAAAAAGAGGGGTTTTGACGAGGATGTGTGACAGGCCCTACAAAAATCTTTCTAATGGGTCTATAAAAACTACAGGTATTTATTTGAAAGCTAAGGCACTTTCAAGCTGGGCACCTTTTAGCTTGCAATGAAAACTTAGCATTTCTCAGAGGAAACAGGACTTGTACAAATTAAGTTGAAAACTCAGCTTCCTGTTCAAAAAAGCCTTTCAAGGAAAATGCACAACCAAGCTACAACAGTGCCATGGCATTAGTCCTTAAGTTAATCACAGACAAATACCAGTTCACAAGAAAGCTTTCTCCTTGGCTGTCAGATTTATGAAATCTCACCTGGCACATGAGGCTCAGATTGAATCCCATCCTGCCATCACTTGTAAGACATTTGATTTACTCATGCTCCTATGCTTCACAAAATGAGCTTGTGTAAGTATTACCAACTCAAAGTCAGCATCAATTCTTTTGACAAAAATAACCTGTTGTGATGTCTGAGTAACCATGGTTTAATTATACCACCATTTACATACAGTGCTGTAACAATATTAACCTAGTGGTTCCAAGGTAATAGAGCTTCTTTATGTAATAGTTAAAATTAGCATCCTTCAATAAATAAGAAACACATGGATCAATGTACTTGTACAGGGGAAATTATTGCAAAGACTGTACATTATAAATAAAAAAGGCAAACCTCCTCAAAGTCTGGAGGGAGATTCAAAAGTGCTTCATTACTGAAGGGACTTTGTCCGGTCCTACTTAAGTCAACTGGTGGAAAGACCTGAATATAGCCATAGTTCCTTCTCCCACCTTACTCTGACCATTCACTGAGATCCAGTGCTTAGCACTCTTCCTGAAGAGATTCCACTGTGACCGATTCAACCAGCAGATGTTACAATTATTTATAAATTTTAACTCCTAGTCTCTCCTGTCATTTCCACATCCACTTTCCCCCTTTTTAATAATGGATGAATCATAATCAGAAATCACTCTCCAGTCCATTAACAAACTAAATATAGCACAGACTCACAGAAGTACACAGATGACTATCATTGCATCTGCCTCAATATTAGAGGGATTAGCACTGTAAAAAATACCTACAGTTAACAAATATGCATGTTGCATTAATTAGCATTTTCATTCCAGTGCATACATTATGAAACGATGTTATTGTGGTAGGAGGAAATCAGCAAGGAAGGCTGCTTTGCCACAATATTAACGCCTTGTATTATAGTACAGTAAACCTTTACTCTTAAGCCTCTCTGACTGGTTCCTTGAAAAACAAAACAGACAAGCAAGCAAACAAACAACAAAAGGTATATGGCTTGCAGTTTTAGGTCAAAAATGCCACAAGAATTGTAGCATAACCTTGAAATAGCATAAATTCACTGTGCTGATCCAAGTCTATCTAAAAATGTACTCACCATGGCCAGACCAAGGACTCTGTGCTTTGCCTGGCTAATTCAACAGCAGGGCACCTTGCTTGAGAGAGCTAGTAATTCTCAAATGTAGCAGTAAAGATGGTGAGAACAAGGCTACAGAGACTTATATTAAACCGAGTATACGAAAAGGAATGTATAACTTCCTGAGCCTCAAAAGAATTTCCACAAAATCATACATATTTCTGTGATGGCTTCAGGAGACAACCTTACAGTAGATTACTCCTAACAGAACTTTCAGGAATAAGAATGAACTCTAATAATCTCTCTCCCTAACATAAAGGCTCTAGAAAGCATGACGAAGAAACAGAGGAAATCCATTATTCACAAAAACATTATTCACAGCAGTGGCGCTCATTTGACCAGACCATGACTGGCACAGCGTTAGTGGAGATGTGGAGTAGATGTGAAAGCCTTAGACATTTTGGACCAGCAGGTAACACTGTGAGACATAGATGAGAAGACTGTGTTCACTTTTTTTTCACAGCACAATAAAAAGGGAAAATAAAATATCAAAACCACCAGACTGAAAAGATTTCCATCCTACTCAAGTTATGAGAGAGAAAAATCCACTTAGGAGACTGAAAGAGATGTACTCGATAAACATTCACATCTATTGTTCCCAAGCCTGACATTCAAAACTTCTATAGTCAGTTTATTTTCTCCCATGGGTCTTCTCCAATTCAATAGATGTCACTTCAGTGAAAACCACAACACAAAGCTGACATTTATTGAAGACAGGCAAGGCTGCATGAACTCTAGCATGGCACTGCAGACAAATCTAAACATCATCCTTACTCGTGAATTTCCATTCAGCTCAGTGAAAACAGAATTGCCTCTGAGGTGTAGGAATAATAAACAGAAAATCCTGCTCTCAGTTGCACCTAAAAACAGGCTGGTAGAGGCACTGGTGGGAGGTCTGATGAAAACAAAGGTGCCATACAGGAATCATTTGCTTTCCATCACCTAGAAAAGGAGCATCATTTCTACCACACAAGTCACACGTACATTTAGCACTACTGCTTCTTAATAGCAATCCCAATAATTGCAGTGTACTGGCATTAATGAGTTCGTTCTATTCAGAGGGAAGAGTTACTATGCTTCTGAGAGCTCAGGTCAGGGCTCAAGCCCATTTTTCTGTATTCTGTCATATAAGGGGAAAGAAAAACAAAACCTCAAAAAGAGAGAGAACCTCTTCAGCTTCATCACTTCAGTGCCACCCCGTGAGTTTGTTTATTTGAGTATACAATCAAAAATACATTCTAGGTGTACCCAGATGCAAAAGTACCTCCTATAATGCCACAACCTCACAATGATCCCCCACAGAAATGTACACTCACAGCTCAATAGGTACCAAAGTTGTTCAGATTTGGGTTGTCAACTCATTAAGGAAAGGGATGGCAACATGTTGTGGGTATCCAGAATTTAACTCCCCTGAAGTTCAAGAATATCCACATCTGGCACTTCATGCCCTGACTCCAATTGCCAAGATAGATTTCAAAATGCTTGTGGATTTCCTGGAGTTTGTGGTTGCTAATAGCACAAGACATGCCTGGAAAGGTCACCAGAGACATCACATAAACATTCACAAGCCCTGTGTGAAATAATTTGTGTAGTCCTATGAATACTACTTCATGATGCACTTTCTCCAAATCAAAGGGTTTTTTCACATTGTCTGTCATGGCATATCTCTACAGCAAGAACTGAATACAAACAACACGGGCTTTTGCATTCTGGGACATAGTTTTTGAAATGCAGTTCTTCAATTTTGTCACACTCAGACATCTGGCTATCCACTGTTGTAATAATTATGAGGAAAGAAATCACTGGATTTTTGTACCAGGAGACAACAATTTGCACTTTCACAACAATTCACAGTACTTTTGTAACAGGATGAAAATTAAAAGGACATGAATCTACTGTCAAAACCCTTCATTTCCTCTCTTCGTGAAACTTCTACAGCAGCAGTGTGGTGTTCCCTAACCAACAACTACTCCTGTGTGGGGTTCGACACCCTCCCTCTAAGGCTTCTGGGACACCTTTTACCCCTCTTCTTTACCCCCTGCCATCACCTGGCAATGTGTGGAGCGATCCAAAATGTTTCACTTACAACAGAAAAAAATAAGTGAAGGGGAAGAAATAAAAGGAGGGAATAAGTGCTGCCAATGATTAGAGAAGCAGACCAAGGAGAACCGTGTTCCATCTGGGAAAATAAAAGCCTGCATCCAACCACCCTACTCCCTAGTACCCTGCCCTAACACTGTACTACTAATCTCTTGAGGCTTTTCTGAAGATACCCATTTATGGCATAAGTAGTATCCCTGGATTCAGGTCAGGAGGTAGGCACAATAATTCAGAAGGAAATAAAAAAATCTTAAAATTTGACACCTTGAGAAATTTTCAAAGAACAATTCCAAACTGTTCATATCAAGATTTCTGCACATATAATCAGCCATAACAGAACTCTGTCTTCTGGACTATAAGTATAGATATAACTGATTCGTGACTGAATACCTGAACCTGCAGTGTATTTTCACTCTCAAATGAGAAGGTTCTAATGGACTCAGCTTTATTAAGTACACTTTGAAATGCATCTTGAGATGCAGAAGTTTCAACAGAGCTGAATACAAAAAGCTGAAAAGCTTATAATCTTTACAACAGAAGTAAATAATTTTTTCTTTCTCTTGATATCTTGTGAAAGAATCAAGTGACACATTATTGGGTAAATATTACATATTTTTGTAACTATTTGTTTTAGGCAGAAAACACACAAGTCCCACTTTATTAAAATTTTACATGACAGCATAATATAATATCGCAAGAAAATCTAGAGTCTCAGATTTCTAAATGTAACTAGTCTGTTCCTTCAGTATAAAAAGTCACATGAGCGAGTTCCAGATGGTGACATTTGAACAAGCAAAGTCATTACAAAACATGAACCTCAGTGAAACATGCTGCAACCTGAATTTAGATTGGTCTGTGCATGTATATGAACACTAATGTACATATTGAACAGTTTTATCTTAGAATCAAAATAGCTAAAAAAGCCTCACGGTATTAGTTTTTAGAGTGCTTTTGTCCCTTTCAAAACACCATTTAATCAAAGTATAAAAAATCCTCCTGTGAGTAATGCATTTATAATACTAACAAGCATTCAGAAGGCTTTATTAGTTTGGTTACAACAGGGTGATAACATTAGTAGGAGATGCATTCCAGCCTGAAGCTAGCTGGGGTCCATCCATTTCAGAGCTAGCTTGAGTAAGTGTGCATGCAACTTTATAAACATTCACTGGGCTAAGTCCTACCACCCTCCCACAGAAGGCACTTGTACAAGTGCACTAGTCCTCTTCAAAACTCCCAGCCTGCCACTAATCTGTGGCATCCTGTCAAAATAACAGAACATAACGTGTTTAATAGCCTTTGACACATAAAACATTTCTGTATGCAATGCACCAAGCTGTACTACTGTCCAAGAAGCAATGCCACCACACAAATCTATATTTCCTCAAATTTCACTAGCATCTCCCCATTCACTGGTGAAGAACAAGAACTTTCTGTGTGCCTGTTGAACAAAGCCATTTCAAACTTGCTATGCATTCACCTTTCTGAGTTTTTAGATTGTGATAGTAATTTCAATGGTATTCCTTCTTCCCACTTTGTGTCCTCTGCAAGGAGGATCCAGACTGTAAAGCTTTATTCTGTCTGATTTTCTAAATGCTGATGTGTAATAGCTGTGAATTGTTAGAGAACATAAAACTAAGTGTTGCAGTGCAAGAAAAGTACCCAGGATGGGTAAAGACCAGGAAGTCTCTATTATGTAGTTCAGATTTCAAAATATTTCATAACATATGCTGCTGGATTTTGCACTCACCCTCTTCTACTCAGACTCAAACTGTGAACCCTGACTCAGAGTCTCAGACTCTGGACACTTCTGAATAGAAAAAATAATTTAAGGACTTAAACCCTTAAAAAAAACCCAGCGCAACAACATAGAATAATTGTGTTGATGGGAGATCATGGAATCAGATGCAGAGATCATATGATCAGCAAGTGTTCAATTTATTGAGCTTAGCTGTTCCTTTATAAACCCTTTTTGGTTACATAACTGGGTGCCCACGAGGGTATCTACAGTGCATTATTGGTTAAAGGTAGCTGTCCATAAAGCTATTACTAACATATTATTGGCTAAACTACTGCACGTGCTAAGAAACCAAGTTATACTAAAGTTAACTATATTAATAGTTCTCTTTAATTGTTTTTCTTTCAGCTGGTACTGGCTCCCACTGAACTAGCTGCTGCATTCCTCCCAGCTGGCCTTTGTTTATCTTTCAGTTCTCTGTTTCAAGGCCGTCTTCTCTGTAAGATGTTCCCACAACATTGTTTAAAACTTACACCAACTCACAACATCTTTTGAGCTAGCCATACAGAAGTCAGAGACCTTAACCCCTGGGCAAATTAAAGTATTGTGGAAATGGGCAGAATTGTTATGAATGTCTTCATCGTGACCAAGTTGTGCAACTGAACTCTAGTTGAAACAAATAGTAGAGGACATTGACCAAACCTCAAATGACATTTTCACTCTTTCGAACATGTCTGCCTCCATTTGGGAAAGCATCTTGGAAAACAAAGTTTTAGAGACAAAATGTCTGAAGCTGTTAAAAGCAGGAGTCATAATAGGATTTCTAGTTTACACTGTTGTAAACAGGAATATATCGGGTTTTTTGCTTCCTAGAAGAAAATCAGCTGCATTTGCCAGGCTAAAAACTACAGGTTGAAGTAGCTCTGTACGCAGCAGAATAACAGCATCCATGTTATTTCAATTTCTGAATTTCCTTTCAGTGACTCCACTAACAAATGGTTTTCTCTGTGAAAGTAAGTGGTCATTGCAATTAATGTAGATACTAACTGTTGAACCTATGAGTACATGGAAGAAGAGAGACATTGAGCCCACACAAATTAGTTGGATTCTTTTAAATAATTTCACAGGAAGCAGGTCCAGACGCCCAAACACACTCTAAAACCATTAAGAGTGACAAATGTTCCTGGTTTGCAAATGATGCCTTAATGAAAATGAAGCAAGATAAAAATGGACTTTCTCGTTACAACACCATTTGCTCCCTAAATGATGCTTTGTGAATGGAAAAATTATATGCAAAATTCACTCTCAGCAAAATTACAAGAAGATGCCAACTACTGACCAAGGAACAAAGCAGTCAAAACAAGCAAGCATCACACATCTGTATTCCTCCTTTACCAACACTTTAAGTTAGCATTTGGATTAAAGTAGCAGTCCTATCCTTTCATCTGCCATTTATTTCCAATCCTGCACCAAGTTCTTTCTGACACACTGACAGAAACAGGTTTTATCCAGGGTCAATTCCCAGCTCTGGTGCTTTGCCCTAATGCAGCACCATATGGAGTGCCAAAGGTGATGAGGGTGCAGAAACACACAGCTCATTTGAGGGAGATGGCAGAACTAGTTCTTTCAGTGCTAGTGGCTTGAAACACCTTGAACTGCTCAAGAAATCTGGTCTGACTAACTGATTTATATCACTGGGGGGGGAAGACAATAGGCATAGTCAGCACATCCACAGTCATGTTTCAAATAATGTCACAGACGGATACTCCTGTTACTACAACAGGTGGACTAGAAGAACAAGAGAAAAGTGTTAAAACTGTTTTGGGGTTTTTTTTTAAAAAGCACCATTGCTGATTGGTTTTAACTATGTGAAATCTCCCCCTGATGTGCTGTTAAGCACTTAGCTTGTAGATATTAAATATGCAATTTTATGGCTTTTCTGTTATTTTAACTATCTTCCTCAGATTTTATTTCCATTCAAAGATTGTATCACACTTACTGTACTCTAGGCAACCCCCTCCATCCAAAATTGGAAGAAAAAAAGTAAAAAAAAAGAGAAGAAAAACGGTTCGTTTGCATATCACTATATTACTGTATCAGGAAGTACCTTTCTTAAAGTAGAAGGCTGGAACTTGTTAAGAGTGCTGGGAAGTGAAACAAATTATGGAGATCTTCCAAAAAAAAAAAAAAGTAGATAATCAATACTACTCAGTGAAACATCAGTATTTCACTTATCATTATTCTTGGAAGTGTTTAACCACTGCTTTTATCTAGTTCAAATGCTTTTCCTTTCTTCCCAGATAACTTATGTATTTCAAGACTGTGACATGCACTACTCATTTTAACTTTCCAGAACACATAATCAAAAATTCTGCCTTTTTTTCCTAAAAGCATATTTATTAGATCTCTAGATTGCAAAAACACCTGGGAAGTGAAGGGGGGGCATCTCCTCAGACCTAGACATCTGCAAGTGCAATATAGTCATCCAGGTTACCTTTACAGTCAATAGAGAGAACATGATTCAGCTCAGCCTAAGACTGAGGTCTAAAATAGGTCAGATGTACAACACCTACAAGAATCTGTTTCTCTATATTGATTATAAAAGAAGCCAACATAATTACCTCAGGTGAGGATGCCTTAAATTAGGTGAAATCCTGCACTGACCTGGTTTCATCTGCTCTTTGTACAGATTGTGTTTGAGGCTTTCTCTTCATCAATAATTGGGCTATGTAAAAAACCAAAAGTAATGTTATGTGAGGTTATACCCACACAACAGGAGTTGTTTGACTTCACAAACACCTAATCCACTGGAAAAAAGTTCTTCTTGGACACGTTTTCAGACTCATTAAAAAGTTACCAAGGAAACATTTTTTAAAATTTTCCATTGGTATAGCACAGTTTGACAATTAGCTCTTGTGGGTGTGACCCACTGGATTTGAATTTTGTAATACTAGTAAATGAGGCCTCCCGTGAATTTCTCACAGGCACCTTTATTCCCTTGCTGAACAGCAAAAAAAAAGGAAAGAATGTAGGCTACTGTTCCATGAAGGGATGAAATAGAGCGATCTGAAAAAAAAAAAAAATCCAAAAGAAAATCATTGAGCTATGCACAGCTAAAGTTATGCCAGAGCAGAAGCGCAGCCTCCAATACAAGTGAGGTTTGTGCTTTACTGTTCACCAAAGGAACTGGTTTTAAAAATAACTAAATCCATAACCATCACACAGCAACAAAGTACCTCAGCCACACATACCTGCCAGGTCTGATTTAACAGCTTGGTTGTAAAACCACGTGATGCAGCAAATCAAATAATTCTCTAGCATGTGGGAAATGCAGTAGCTCCAGAACACTTTATCTACAGGTACTTAAATTAACTCGATACAATGGCATCCTTGCTCAGCTAAATAGGCACTTTTATCACCTTTAAATGCAAGACTGATGCAAATATTAATCTATATCAGTACAAAGACGCAAAAGCAGGTAATGCTTTAGCAAGGCAAGTCCTGTTTCTAAAGATCATTGATATACAAGTACTGAAGCACTTGTGTCACATCTGAAAGCAGAGCCTCAGCTTATGTATCATTAGGAGCTTTTAAAAATGCCATCCCATAAGAAGACAGAGAGGTACTTTTCTGATAGCCATCAACAACAGCACATCTCATTATGATCCTAATGCTGTCAGCCTGTGAAAAAATTTGTTCCTGAAGAATTAGAAGAGCTACAGCCTTTGTATCCGTAGCAAAGTTATCTTAGGCAGCTGTGGTAATGATAGGAAAATTCAAAGGAGAAAAAAAGTCAAATCACAGTACTTTGTATTTGCCTTTTACTCCTCATTGACCCAGATTTTTTTCAGCTGCCCTGTAATAAACCCCTGTACTGATACGGCCCAATATGTGCAACAAGATAGAACAAGGTATGATAAGAGATCATGCAGTATTAGATTGATTTCCTCAACAGCAATTACAGCCCAGATATGCACACCTTCTGTCCAACAAACCCATTTCCAATGCATAACCCAATGCCACAGTAGGTTTCATGTCTGGAGAGGAGCTACAGCACTGGACCACAGCCTAAAATTTTTTGGCTAATTTGTTTATGAACAAAGATCTTATACAAGAAGGAAAATGGCTGCCAGCTGAAAATTTTTTATTCATTCAGCCAGATATAAAGATGGAGTCTTTAAAATCACTTTGTGCTACAGTGAAAACAGTGGATAAACATTGCACTGCTATTTCTATTAATTAGTGCTATTTTTCGTGTTGAAAGCATGGCAGTCATTGTCTCAGACCACACAGAGAAAACTTTTGGGTACTGGGAATCATGGCTGAGATAGTTAACTGTAGGTCAACTTGGCATTTCCAGCAGTAGGCTCTGCCTACATTTTCTCACTGAGTTTATTCCAAAAGCCAAATAGAACAGCGAACACATTGCCTCTGATTTCAGTTGAGCCTGTATCGAACCAAGCAAGAGATGGCTGAGAGAGGAAACAGGCATTTCCAATTTTTCTTTCTCAAGAGATGAGCTCACTGTTTTCTGTGTTTTGCATCTTTTTGTTTCCAGCTTTCCATTTTAATTTTTAAGCTGTATGCACCCCTTGGATCATCTCTCTGTCCACTCAGGTTTCCATCATGTATCTTCCTATGTATGGACAGGTAATACCAACCAAAGAACAGAAACATTCTGCAAGTTTTGGCTTGATTACCAGCTCCTAGGAGAGTTCACTTTAAAGGTACTCCAAAACATGTAGTCTCCAGAAGTTTCATTCACAAAATATTTGGTTTCACAAAGCAACAATACCATTGTTTTCAATAGGGACGAACTATTTCTTTTGCCCTTTTGTTTCAGCCTGCAATCCCAGGGGGATCCAGGTTTAGCACTCTATCTGTGAGTAGGACTCCTAAGGAAATTCATATGATGCCTCCTCTCCTTCCCTCCCCTTCCAGGCAGGGTCCTCAGGCATCATCCAAGCTCAGAAGTGACCCAGAGCACGACTTGACAGCACTCGAGGAAGTGTATGCCAGGAAGCCTGCGCCTTGTTCTGCCTTTCCTTTGGAGAAGACATATCTACTTACTAACATGCAATTTCCCCTATTCCTCTTACTCTACATATCACTTCTAATGTTTCCCCATGAAATCCCAAAAGCCAAGGGGACAAAAAGGAGTAACTAAGTGTAAACAATGCCTTTTCAAGTAACTCTGTCTTCCACTTGGAGTTTCCTCAAGTCCCAAGTCCTTGCTGCCACATACTGCTGCTAAATATGTGTACAATTGCTGTGTAGTGCCTTTACCTCCCCCTACTTCCATACATTCACATAAATACACACACACTTATTTAAAATGAGGCCTTGGAAATTCCTTTCTTTCCCCAAAATAGCAGCATTTCAGCTGCACAGTGACAGAAAGACAAGCAGAGGAAGACAAGACGTGCTAGCTTTCTTATTCACTGGAAACCTGGACAGATGACCATTGTATGTGCCAGGCAGAAGAGGGGTTTCATAGCTCAAATACATCAGTGGTAGTCCTGACTGGAATTGCCCTTCACTTTACAGCTATTTCATCTACCAACACTAGTAGGTTTGCACAGACAGCAGGCCATGAAAGACTCAATCTTGTTTGTCCATCCTGCATGCAAGAGAAGGAGCATTATATCCTCCTTTTTGAGAAGATTATACCATAATACCTCCTCTTAACTCTTCAGCAATGCAATTTTAATGATCAGAGACATCTTGTCTGTCCCTCTTTTGTGCACTGTCTCAGCATCAGGTACTAGAAGGCTGAATGTGACCAGCAGACCACTCAGTCTGCCCTCGTGCCATGCAGCCTATTGTCACTTGTCTTTTGTCACTGTCTTCCTGGTGCTTGGGGGGAAGAGAGATACACCCCACAATTTTTTTCCCTTTGCCCACGATATTTTCAAAAGACTTTCTGTGAGAGAAGCTTCCAACTAAAGAAGGTAGTGCCCTGATTTTCCTTCTAAAGGCAATGCAAATGCATCTCTGTCCATGCAAACACACACCTCAATCCAACTGAAATTAGCAGAACTTTTTGCCATTCTTTTTAATGGAAGAATAAAATCCTTTCATGATATTAAAAAAATAAGGAAGGAGTAGAAACTGAAAGAAAAAAATTAAAAGTATGATTTTCTCTTTTGCCTTATATTAATCTAGAGAAACTTTTCATTCATACATAAAATTACTGAACAACTTCAGTTGGGAACAACCTTCAAAAGTCATGAGGTCCAATCTTTGCTCAAATTAAGGCTAACTTAAAGCGTATTGCTTGTGAGTTACAGGATGAAAAGAAATATCTTAATTTTTTTTATTAGTTACAACCCTGTCCAGAATGGCTGTAGAAATATTGCACAAGTGGTTTGCTAATGGAAGCACATTGAGTTTTCTAGCTTCCTTCATTTGTGGTCATTTTGCAAGCATTGCTGAGGTGTCACAGAATTCCCCCATGTTCACTTTGGCACCAGTGCATGCCCTCTTTCTTTATTTAATTCACAACCATCATGGGATCAGGTATAAAGAACTACTAGACCTATTCCAGCATTCCATTCTGAATGTCTGGGTAAGAAATACTGCCCTGAAGTGATTAAGTACACTGCACTGCATAACCTTAAACCCAGAACATGAGAAGACTTTGCCGTCATGTGTTTTTGTTTCAGAGAGCAAGCCAGGAGCAGGACAGTATTTGCTTCCTCCAACTCAGGAAATCAAGCCAGATCTTTAATTAGCAAAACCTAGGACTGCTCTGGCAAACCTGCCAAGTGGAACAGACAGGAAGCATTTCTAACAAAATAGAGAACAGCATATGCAAAACGCTAAGAAAGATAATTTTGGTAATTTCTCATTAAGAGGCGACACAGTGAGTCAACTGTATGGTATTGCTACACCACTGCATAAGCCAACAGTGTAGATGCTAGGGATACCATCATGTGTGTCTTTCCTTTTCAGTTTTCTACCAGCTCACAGCAGAGGTAGACTGGTGATGTGATCCCATCTGATAGAATTGTTTCAAGCAACTGAAATTCAAATCAATAACTAAAGCTTCTGGTGCATAGAGGAACCAAGAGCTGCTTCCCATTTCCCTGTCACCGGCATTCTACTGGTGAGTACCTGCAGACAGCTCTTCTCAGAGTCACCTTTTTAGCAACTGGTCTCCTGTCGCGATACAAGAGGACCTACTCACACAAAGATGAAGTGTGCTTTAAAATACTCTTTTTTAAGCCCTTCAAAAAAAATCTCCACTTGGAAGCAAGTACAGCCAAACCACTAAGCACTTCTGATGTGAAAAATGCCACAGGGAGAATTTGCCAGGGTTATCATTATTACTTCACAGAAACTACCGATGCCCGTAAAAGCAGTGGCTGATATAACATATACACTTCCCCCAATGTTGTCTTCCCATCTTGAAGAGGACAGCTTTGTCTTAATACTGCATAAATCCAAAATTAATAATTTCAAAAGATTCCCCAGGCTTCACATCCAGTTGCTGTCAACCTATGATAAAAGAAGGAAAGATCCAAAGCCAGAATCAGAGCATTTATCGCAGCGAGCTTGAATATATACCCTTGGTGAAGGCCCTGAGCAAAACACTGGCACTGACTAACATGTAATGTCAGCCCTAGTTTGAAGTTACACATCTCTTTAAATTAAAATATTAGCCAAGCAAAAATACTTCTGTTTATTTTGTTCTTCTGAAAGTTACTAATTGAAATGCCTATGAAAAAATGATTCATTTTTGTCATCAATAATGCTGAAAGTTCCTTCATTGCAGGTACCATGCAGATTGAACCAGGCAATAATACATGCTGCACTTCCCCCATATCTTTTGACAAACACCTTGGTTTTAAACCCAAATCCCTGATTCGGTGTAGAAAAAAAACAAACACATTGTTTCTTTCTAGAGGCACTGCTACTTCAGCAGCTCCCCAAAAAGGAGGCCACCATGAACACAGAGTCTGTGCAGCACACCAAATGCTCAGTTTTCTGGTTGAAAATGAGATAGGGTTTAGGGTTTGGTGATCAGAGGTAAGGAGGTGGTCATCCACTCATCAGAGCAAAATAGCTGTGGTCTCTGTGCAGCAGGAGATCTCTGCTGGCTCTTTGAGTGCATGGCAGAAGGTATAAGTACCATAATGGAGCTGTATGACAGCAGGATATAGTATTCTGTCTCAATACACATGATGGTGCGGGTGCAAAACAGAGGGGGCTTGCCATGCTCTTTTAAAAGGCCTTATAGCAGTAGCTCCCTGCAAAGGAAGGAGTTTGATTATATTTTACTGAGTAGTTTTGAGACAACTGCTCTCTTACTTTCTCAGGCGTATCCCAGGAAGATGCAAGACAAATTTGCAGATACTTCAGTGGAAGTAAATGGATGTATTACTGAAAAGTACTGGGAACAGAGCGCTCTCAAAACACCTCCAGGGAAGGTGAATCAACCACCTCCCTGGGCAGCCTGTTCCAATGCCCAATGACCCTTTCTGTGAAAAATTTCCTCCTGATGTCTAGCCTAAATCTCCCCTGGTGGAGCTTGAGGCCATTCCCTCTTGTCCTATCCCCTGTCACTTGGGAGAAGAGGCCAGCTCCCTCCTCTCTACAACCTCC
>WAAB01023413.1:42657-74678 GCA_013389865.1 Piaya cayana | reverse complement strand
TTAACACCATTTACTACCACTCTCTGGGCCCGGCCATCCAACCAGTTCTCCACCCAGGAGAGTGTGTGCCTGTCCGGGCCGGAGGCTGACAGTTTCTGTAGCAGAATGCTGTGAGAAACTGTGTCAAAGGCTTTGCTGAAGTCCAGGAAGACCACATCCACAGCCTTTCCCTCATCCAGCAGCCAAGTCACTGTCATAGATGATGATCAGGTTAGTTTGGCAAGACCTGCCTTTCGTGAACACATGTTGGCTGGGCCTGATATATCACCTTCTGCAACCATGTCTAATTTATTTTCCACTTACAGTTTTGTTCACCTTTAACTCAAAATTTCAGTGATCAAAGGATATGTTACAATGGCATGAATTATATTGAAGACACTAACACAAGCAATCATTGCCTGTTTAAGATCACTGACTTCCGAAGTGGAGCTAAACTACCTGATTAGGCACTTCACCTGTAAGTATTGTGGCACATGCCCCTCCAGCCACAATGAAAGCAAATTCTCCTTTAATTTAAAAAACATAATTGTTATGCAAAATAACAACCTCTTTTTCAAACATTAAATAACTTGGGCATAGGCATGGATTTCTTTCTCTTACACCTGAAGTTGTTAGGGATTTGGACTGAATAAGAAATGTAAGATAAATCCTTAATCCTGCCATCTTTAACTATTCCAGCTCCTCACTGCTCTTTTTCTTTAATAAGTTTTGGAACTGCTGCTATATAGTTCTTCAGCAGCCATACTAAGAGATGCCCTCGTTTTCCTATGCTAATCCCTCCAGTAGTTTAATGAATATGAAATTATACATACACATACAGACCTTATACAGGCTAAAAAATTATGCAGGATGAAAGAAAATTCAAAATATTACAAAGATTACTTCTTTTTGGCAATCAGGTATTACTGGATGGTTATGACACACAATTTAAAAGGATTATGTTCTTTGTTCCTTTTTCAGTGCCCAAAAGTACCAAATATGATTTAATGTAGCAGTCACAAATGTCTTAGCTATCTGAATGCTGCTCAGTGACTTCCAACAATCACATTCTTGCAAATGAGAATAAATAAATATTTTGTAGTGAAGATGACAAGCACAGCATATGCCATTTGCACAGGCAGTTTACTGGACATGATAAATCCACTAAATACATCAGGCTAATCTTAAAATTGAAAACGAACATTCTGAATGAGATTTAAAATTAATTGTGTAACATAAGACTTATTTCTCTGTGTTCAAAGTTTTCCCTGTGCTTCATTCTGGAGTAGTAAACTTAGCTTGAGGCGTATTTCACAATTACTGAAGTTTTAGGATATTTTCCCCCTTTCACAAATTCCCAATGCATTTTCTAACTTACTCAGATGGTTTTAGGAGTTCAAGGTCCATAAGGTATTGTTTTCTTTAGAAACATAAATTAGTCTTAGCAAAGGCATTGAGAGAGATTCTGGCACCCAAAGCATGTCCTGTCTTCCTTCCTTTATTCCTCCAGGTTCCTTTGAAAAAATCTCAATGCCAAAAGACTTCATTGCTTTTTCCTGGTTAGCAGCACTGCCAGCGAGTAGTAGGGTTCGGGCATCTTACTGCCAAATGTTAGAGAGGATGATGGGGGCTGAGGAAAGACACGCAACTCCAAATCTAAAATCTTCTACCCCTCCCTCCAGCGTAACACTCATTTCACCAACATGGAAACTCTCTTCTTCCTAATTCAAATAGATATTTGTAACACCACCTATGAACTGCAGGCAAAACTCCCCAAAGTGCTCAAAGGCCAGATTTCCTTTACCTCTTGGCTTAGGGACCTAAACATTCTCTGAGAAAGCTTAGCCAAAGCATCTGAAGAGAGCAGTGCCTAACAAATAAGCAGTGCTTATTTGAAATAATCAAACCTAAAAACTTCCCAAAAGGAGACAAAACTTGCTTGCCACAAACAACATAAGAGGTTAAATCCAAGTGACTGAACACAACACATAAACACACAACCAGCTGGGAACACATCCCAGAGGTTTTATTTAAGCATCAGTGCAGAGCTAGAGAAAAATAATTATGCACATAAAGTGTTACTGTAAATGACAACTAATAAAGCAGGAGGCTCAAATTATTGTTGCTGCTTCAGAGATCAAGAAGGCTAACACAATCAGAGCATCAATGACAAGTTGTCGTGCAAAATTTCACTTCAAAAATGCCACTTAACTTAAATGGCACAATGAATTCTAATTAATAGGAAGCATTAGACTGGAACATAAGGCAGCAAACATTACTAAAGCATAAACATATTCTTCCATGAAGGAAAATTTACTCTGATCATGTTGTCAAGCTGACAGGAGCATCTTCTAGGAGCAAGTGGATCCAAATTACCAGCAGTGTTGTAATTGCTATCCTCAGTACTAACACTTTCCTTGACTCAAGAACAATTAAGCCTTGAGTGTTAGTCACGGACATAAGAATAATATCATGAAGCCACATAGCAACTGTAATAATAACAACTTGTTAATACTTTGGGAATAGAGGAATGTTGGAGAGCATTAGCAGACCAGATTGATAGTTAAAGCATTAGCTTAGGTATTGAATGTAACACTTGGCTGACAGGGATCTAGCAAGTCCCAGCTTCAGCCTGCCCAAGTGAAACTCGAGTACAACACTTAACAACCAGGATCCCTTGATTTCCCAAGGCTGCTGTGATGACTTCCAGCTGGCATTTTAAAGAGCAGTGTTTTCATCAGTGTTCCTCCAGCTGTTTGTCCTGCATCTCTTCTGAAGGGGCATCATAGAATCACTTGTTTGGAAAAGACCTTTAAGATCATCAAGTCCAACCATACCTCTCTGCTACTAAAACACATACACTAAACCCTAAGCCATCTCTTAAATACTGCCAGGGATGGTGACTCAACCACCTCCCTAGGCAGCCTGTTCCAGTGTCCAATAACCCTTTCAGTGAATAATTTTTTCCTGAAACTCCCCTAGCACTACTTGAGACCATTCCCTCGCATCACATCTTGTCCTATTGCCTACCACTTGGGAGAAGAGACTAACACCCACCTCACTACAACCTTCTTCAGGTAGTTGTAGACAGGGATAAGGTCTCCTCTCAACCTCCTGTTCTCTAGAGTAAACAATCCCAGCTACTCCTTATAAGACTCGTTTCTCCAGCACCAACTTTATTGCTCTTCTCTGGACATACTCCAGGACCTCAATGTATTTCATGTAATGAGAGGCCTAAAACCAAACACAGTACTTGAGATGCAACCTCACCAGTGCCAAGTACAGGGGCACAACCACTCTCCTTGTCCTGCTAGCTGTGCTGTTTCAGATATAGGACAAGATACTCTTGGTCTTCTTGGCCACCTGGACCACTGCTGATTCACATTCAGCTGGCTGTCAAGCGAAAAAGGAAAAGGCACAACTTTAGAGCCAGATGAAATAAAGTTAATAGCAATTAATTGCTCTCTGCAGTAAAGTGGGCTGAAAACTGAAATCATGGAGGAGTTGCTACACCTCCCATTCAACCAGGTTCTGGGACAATCATCACTCAAGTATGCCAGGCTCCAGTGCCAACATACATTAGCTTGCTGTCGGTTTGCATTGTGAGGCAGGTGGTTTCCATTTAATCATTTCTGTCTACATTTAATAGGGAGAAGAGGCAAAACAACTACGTTAATAGTCACCTCTCTTGTAACCAAAAAATTCAGTTTGTGGAAAAATCTTTTTTTTTTTCAGAAGAAACATGCATCCAAATATCATGAAACACTTTCAGCTCAAATCTACCCTAAATTATGCTTCTGCAAATTAATTCTATTGAAGTGAAGCAAGATGCCCATTATTAGTTGACCTATATATGCTGCATAATTTATGCAAAGCAGAAAATCAACTAAAAGCTAAGGAGAGAAGTAGTCATTAAGTCTTAGGTATTTCCTGCTGGAATTCTATTTAAGTGTTGAGGTTACCAGAAATTAATTAACTCTATCTGCAAAGGAATTTTCAAAAGTAGCACAGGATGTCCTGTTCTGGACTTTCTAAAGATATCCACTGGCTTTTGTAATAGCAGAGTTAGCCAACAGCTAGGGCTCTGGAAAATCCTACTGCTTTTGTCATCTGAGGAGCAATGATATGAGATTCTGTAAATTAATGCTGACAAATTATTTACTCTTCTAGGAGCAGTGGTCTACCACCATCCCTTGTGCTCTGTAACAGTTATATACACATTCAACACTTTTTTTACTATACACCACATATACAGTACATGGGCTATAAAATATAGATCACCTTCCATATGAAAGATTGAAATCAGTTTTCATTATCAAGTTCTACTTTAAAATCCAGATTTTGTCCAGAAAAAAAATCCACAGCTTTGCCAGAGATTCCTTATATATGCCCATACAGCATTTTTAAGACAAATAATACGCACTGCAGGCCACATTATGTTTTGAGTTACAAAGGTTGCATAAGAGCGAGAACATAAATTGGCCTGTGAGGTCTGTAATTCTGCATTAGGATAATGTTCAAGGTGTAAAGAATGTAGATTGTCTTTAAATTGATGACTCACAGTTGGGAGAAAAGACCATCTACCTCCTGTTGACTAATGAAAAGGGGTATGGGACCATCAAATAAGGGCAAATAAAGGAGTCTGAANTGGATGAGGTACTGAGGGTCATGGTTTAGAGATTAGTGGGAATGGTTGGACTTAATGATCCAGTGGGTCTCTTCCAACCTGGTCATTCTATCATTCTATGATCATAAAGATCCCATTTTCAGAGTACATTTTAAAGTAAATGGGGATTGTTAACAGTATACGTTTGGTAATAATCACAGCATTGGAAGTGGTGGAGAAAATCGATATAAACTAAATTGGCTTGATATTGTGTTATTCACATGGCATACACAGCACATAAAACATTCTATCCTTCAAAACACCAGTGGTAATGGGAGAAGAAAACAACACTTTGCATTTGCACAATGGACAGCAACACCTGTCCTGTATCTCCATGCATTTTCATTCTTTGTTCACTTCCCAGAGCCTTACAATTGCAATTGTATCCGCTTGGTAATTGATGAAAATACCAATTGCTCTCATTTAATCATGGAGCACAGTTTTATAACTAAGGAGCAAAAGAGCACCTCAGCCTGCAAATGAGGACCACTTGTTTGAAAAGTTCTGTGACTTCAGTAAGGTTTTGTGTGAACATCCTACAGAAGATGTGTAAATTGTATATATAAATTGTTCATCTTCACCTATAGGGGTCAGAAAAAAACCCAAAACTCAAATTCAATATTCTAAGCAGAGGAACATTTTGCTGTAACTGGTTCCAGAGAAAGTTTACATAGTTATAATTTTTACTTCAAGTCTAATTCCAAAATGATTTAATAACTTTTAATAACTTGTTCTACTTGAAAATGCAATAAAAAAAAAAGCCAGGATATTTTCTGTATATTCTTAACTGTGTGGCTAGGACTAGAGCAATAAAGCTTAAGTTCTGGTAGACGTGATTCAAAATAAATCACTTGCATTCCTGAAGCACAAAATAAAAGACAGACAAGGATAAAGCATAAAGAGGAAAACATCAGTACAAATTTTGGGGAATGCATTATTACAGTTCAAGAGTAGAAAACCCAGAAATACAAAGAAAAGAAGATAATAAATAAATAAAAAGTGAGTCCATAAAAAACCCCAGCAAACTACATGGGGGAACTGCAAGGACATCAGCTACCCATGTACGTGGGGAAGAAACTGGTAACATTTGATTTTGGAAGGCCTCTGCTGCTAATACGCATTCATTGTCAGTGCTAAAAGAAAAAGAACACACAATCTGAATCCAAGCAGTGTTCCTTATGCTCACCTCCAATGAGTATAAACTGGCTGTAAATCTACTGATCGTAGAAGAGGCACTTGGAGTTGAAACTGAATGAAGTGCTATTGGCTAATTAAGTTGTCTGTCCTCTCACCTTTCCTAGTAACGTGCTGTTTGACAGGTCTCATCGCTCTACATCACTGTGAGAAGTGGGGAGAGCCGCAAAGGGCACTGAACCAAGAGAAATAAGACACAGCTTTATGCAGCAGCAGCAGCAAGGGACTAAGCACCATGCACTGTGATTTAATGGAGAGAGATGATGTTTGCAGCTCCTGAGGGAAATTTTCAGGGGGCTGATTGCAGCTGCTATGAAAACAGGGGGAGGATATGATGTCACACCATGACCCGAACAACTACTGTCACATTGTCCCAGTGTACAGCCCCAGTTGCCAGCTGGAAGCCAGGATAGACCTCGTTAAGTGCATCTGTTAGGTAATTATTACAACTTTCCCTGCATCACGCTTCCAACTTTGCACACGGCCATGGCGCAAGGCTATTGATGTAGTCATGGGGGTTAAGTTCCCAGGCCTGAAAATCTCAATCCTGTAGCTATTAGAAATCTGGGATCCAGTTACAGCAGGATTGTTAGATACAAACTCTGTCACCAGGCAGGATGAAAAATCATGCCAGTATAATCTTGATAAAGCCTTGAAAGTGAGCCATGGAAAAGCTGCATGATTTACCTTCCTTGTATGCAGGGCAGCTCTTTTTCTAATCTACAGCAGCATTCTCGTTAACTGGAGAAGAATGTCCAGGACAGATTCTTTGCTCATTTAAATCATTGTAGTGATGCTGATTTACTGCTGATCAGGATCCTGCCTGCTGGCTTGGTTTGCAACTAGTACACAAGTAACTAGAGGATGCATCCAGGAGCCTTTTGCTTTCTTACACAAGCAGAACTACATAACTTAGGAAAATGAGTTTGCATTTACACTGCATGAGGAAAACAGACCAATTAGCATAGAACAAGGGTTTAAAATAGAAAATATGCAGCAGAAATTCAAATCCCCAAAGATAATTATGTTTGAAAGCTCCTAGACTCTGGGCCTCACAGAAGCAGTATGAGGAGGAGGGTGTCAACCTCTGGCTTTTGACGTGGGAGAGAGAGCAGACTGAGGCTGCAAATGAGGGAAGTCCGTTCCTGGTCAGAGCCTGTCTGCTCAGAAATAGGCCTGCCAGCCTGCCTGCTACTGAGCTCAAAAGGCACAGAAAAGTCCATGCCTGTTTATTTCTTTTTGAACTTTGGGCATTCTAGGAAATCTGAAATATGCAATTAATTTCTCTCCATCAATTCAGAAGGCATTGGGAGCAGTAGTTGGCCAAAGACCAGAGAGAAAACAAAAGCTGGGGTGACACTGTTTCTCACCATCAGGGCTCTGGAGGGTATTTTCCCATGTTTTGAACTCAGCTGCAGAGAATGGGATGCACATTCACTCACATCAAAAACATGCTGCAAAAGTTTTCCTGTTCACAGCTTCTATGAGAAATAAAATCAAGAGGAGGAAGAATACTAGCACTTCTGATATGACCGTGTCATAGGGACCTGCAGGCTGAATCTGATCCTGTGGGAGATGCCACTGAACGTGGAGTGCAATCCTACATAGTAACCTCTCACTCAAAACAAAATAACTCTGACAAAGAAGGGGACAGCCTCAAACCCACTGCGTTTCTGGATACCAAGACATAAGCAGCAGAGCACAGCTGTGAACAGCAGGTAGGAGAGATAAGGTAGGCTCTCCACAGAGGCAAATGGGCAGAAGTCCTCAAAAACATTGCCAGGCTTTTTGCCACATGAGAACTACCTCTGTAATCTTTTCAAAGATCATTTACTTCGTTTACAGTAATCCACCCCTGCAATATCAAGGTGTTAGTGTAATATCAATACCTTGTAGATGCCACAGTAATCACCATCTCCATCCTTTTACAGAAGCAGCTACAGGTTAAGTACCAACAGTAGGAATTCCTGTTGCCCATCACTGTGGCAGAGATCATCCACTTTAAAGGGCCAGCTGGGTATCTCACGTATAGGCATGCCAAATATGAAGACTCCTTTCAGGTGCATTTTCATGCAGAACTGATAGACCAGACTGATTTGAAGCTAAAACACAACTTTATAATGGATGGAGCAGTAAAAAAAACCTCTTGTAACTTCAGAGCTTTAGTTCACGATCTATTTGCTGACAGCTTTCTTCAGGTGAATTTGCTGGGAGTAGGACTATGTTGGGAAAGATTTTAATTCTTTCTAGTTTATCATAACTATATCAGACTTCCTTAAATTACATTAAAGTTTTCATGTCCTATTCCAAGCTCAGTATATGTATTATATTGATAAACTTAGAATTCTCAGTTCCTAGATTTCAGGTGACAGTGTTCCACTGTTTACACAGAAATCATCAGTGCTCCCTACTGGCTCTGATTAAGAAAATATTGTCTCAATAAATTCTGTCTGGAGAGAAGGGGAGGAAAAACAAACAACAAAGTTCTGGGAGGTTAATTGATGTTTTTTAAACCTGTTGCATTATGTCCTAACGAAGAAGATTATAGAGTTTAGGTATAAATAAAATGAGAGCCTATAATCCTCAGCAGGAGTGGTGGTTATGCAGTCTCCCTTTACTTTTTGGGCAGGGACACCATTTGTGTGCATGCAAGCAGAGACACCTTCTCCCCTCTCCAAAAGCAAACTTATCCCATAGGCATTTCTCCCAGACCTGCTTTGAAGAAAAGCTGCGAGTGACATACATGCAGAATTATTGAGAGATTTGTCAGCACCTCATAATTACAGTGTGATTTCAGTCAGAAGGGCATTTTTTATTATAAGCAACTAACAACAGAATTAGAGTAAATCTCCATGAAAATGCACTGTGTATGGGCCTACAGGTGCCTTCTGCTGAAAACTGCCTTTTTTTTTGCATTGTGAAGATGTCATTGACCTCAGATGAATGGCAAACTCCAATAAGGCTGAAAACCAATATACAATAAAAGTTAACTTAATTGCTACAATGTACACAGTTCTTTATACAGTACAAAAAATGAAACTGCACTTATTTCTCTGGTTTGTTTCTAAAATAATTTTTAGAAGTCCTTCCTGTCTATTCTACTGCTAAGAGACAAGAGAGTAACAGAAAATACACAGCATCATTTTCTTTAAAACTTAAGTACACATGAAGTGATCTCTCAGAGCAATCAGCAAGAACTACTTTGGTTGTTCTACCTGTGACATTTAAAGGGATGTTGAAATGGGTTTCAAGTAGTGAACTGTAACACGAGGAACTCCAGTAACAATAGGAAAACCCTATTTTTACAGAATTATTTCAAAATAGGCCCCAAAAGCACCACTGAGCAAAACTCAGATCTTCTGGAGTAATTGGAAGACAGGGTTATGCACACAAAATAGAGAGTATTCTCCTAAATAAAATTTCCTGCAAGATTCAGAAATCACTGCTGTGAGCAAGACTGTTTCAATGTCACACCTCTCCTCTCCAGTAACACCTGAGTTAAAGCAGAACTCCCAATCACTTCATTTCATTCTAATCTATAAAAATAAATTTATTGGACACGTTAGATGGGACAAAATAGTGTTGCCAGGTGCTTCTGGATATAAAAAGCAGAGAGTGGGAGCTTTAATGAAGTTAGCTCTTAGTCATAGGAAGGTGATAAATGCAGAAAGAAAATATCCTCATGTTAATGTTTGTGTTTACCATTTTCCCAGGTTTAAAGCCAGTAGATGTTTCTCTGTCTTACACCTTTAGTCAGTCAATTACAGCAGCAAAATCAGCAGGTAACATAATGATATTCTGATTTAATTGCCTTTCATTAGCACTGGAGTGATGAGACAAGGTGCAGGACAAAACAAAAATAGATCTTAAGTCTTGATTTTATTTCCTTTAAACTCAAGTGTTATTCTGTTATGTTTTACTTCTAGTGGAGGAAAATTTAGCCAAAGCTGAACAAGATCTCAAAGATAATAACTTATGTATAGAAAACTTCATGGACTCTGAAATTTGCTGGTATTAAGCATGGCAAATACAGATCTTCAAGTCTTCATCTAAGACTCTTTGCTCTAGAAAGTTCATCATGACTTGCATGATTCCTGTCTTGAATGGTCCCACTAAATGGCTTACACTGTGGCTCCACTGTAGTCCCTTTATATTCAGCTACCAGTGGAAAAAAAAAAATCCATAAAAGTAGAATATCCAAAACTACATGGAAATATTCCATGGGCATAGAAAAACACACTTCGGTCCTCCTCAGGGTCTCTGTTGAATGGGTGGTATCTGGAGGAAAGGGATCTGCAATTACTTTGTTTCTTCAGACAGAAGAAAGCAATCAAGAATTGGCATATATTTGCCTTTCTGATACAACACATCTCTTTCTTCCACAGGGATCTGAAGTCATTAGGAAGTAGTGTAGAATCCCCACAGCTCTTCTGTTCTACTGCCAGCACTGTAACCAAACAGGGTGAAAATTAGAGCAGTCAAGAAGCTGCTCTAAGTTGTCCTGCTGCATGAACAGATGCTGACCATCTCCAGAGACAGGAGGTTATGTAGCTGCAAACCATCAGCAAGGAGCCCTTTTTGCAACATCTTTCTTCCATGCCCACATACTTTCATATCTGATGTTAAGCCCAGGTCTTTCATTAAAATTTTCTTTAAGTTTCATTTTAAGTGATCACTTTTCCAAAATGCTGTGAAGATTGTTCTTTCTTAGCAATTAGTATAAGGGTGAATTAATGCAAAATATTTTTCTTTTGCACCCAAATGGAAACTCTTATCTCTCAACCTAGCATTACTCTTTCTCAAAAGTATCAACCTTCTTTCCCAGCTAACACTTCACCAGCAGAAGCAGCAGCTCAGCATTTGTCAAGAACTTCTTAAAAAAATTGCAGTACTCTAAGATAAGTCCCTACACACAAGTTTTATTTGAAGGAAAAAAAGAAGTTTGAGCTCATCTCTGACACACTAATATTAATGTAGGATCTTCTGAATACATTCATTTTCCCCAGTATAAAGATTAATAAATACATTAATCACTCAGTTCTGTCTACCACACACAGTGTTGGTAATACTAGATAGGATGTTTACGAAGTTTTCACAGTTATGTGAGTCAATCCACTGCATACTTGCCCAGATATAAAAATAAATGTTATATAATACACAGATCACACAATCAATACACTGGTTATGTGTACCAAATAGGAGAAAATAGCACACTAACTCCTATGCAACAACTGTCCTAAGAAGCAGAAGATGCAGTTCTAAGCCTGAGTCATTTCATCCAATGTTTGTTCTAGTTGTTTCGTGAGCATAAGAAATAAAGACAGTAGAGCAACAAATAAAGCAATCGTGATGGTTTGTTGATGAACAAAAAAAAAATAATTAGGCACAGTCACAAATGTTCATTGTCTTCAAATAATATGTCTAGGCTCAAAATGGAAATGTTTATCCTCCAGACTGACACAAACTAATGAGACAACAGTATTAGTAATGATGCTGAGAGGGAAAGAGGTTAAGATAGGGAGTTCAAAAGTGGGCATATTGCAGCTTAAACTGTGAAGGGACTACCACCTAGAGAAAGAAATTTGAAAAGTAGTATTTTCCTGACAGTTTCACCCTTGAAATGCATTATGCACATTAACAGATAACTACATGAAGATATTTAAATGAAACATACATTTCCATCCCCAATATTTTTCAGCTAATTTGTTTGCAAGATGTTAATTATTGCAAAACTAGTTTTCCATGAAACACAGAAGTAAACAAGTGCCTCCTCCCACACCAATAAAAAGTGTGCATCCATCATTATTAGATGAAATTGTGACCCAACTGCAAGTAGTACGAATTAGGAAAAACTTTCCTGGTTTCACAACTGCAAGGAGATAAAATCTCTGCCGTCTTAAAGGTATTCAAGTGGAATTTGTATTGATTGATTATTACAAGTTTAACCATATATTGTAACATGGATTTATTCTAAAAATTAATATGAGATGTAAATTTATTTCTAGATCTGTAAGGATTTATATAATGTAGCCTGTTGAGATACATAGTTTAAGCAGACCAGCCTTCTCAGAGAATCCTCAGATTTTAACTTTCGCACAAGTATCTTGGAAGAACACATAGACACCTGTTGCTCTGAGAAGCCTCGTTTTTCTCAGGACAGTGAACACAAACAGTAAACTGCACAACCGGTCCTAAAATTCCTAATCTCTCCTTGCATCTTTCCCTACCCCAGCAATTTTGCTTTTTATGTTTGAGACAAGAACTGTTACCTACATATTTACGCAAACTGAGAAATGGCAAAAGGTTACGGAATTTGGAAGCACTGGCTAAGTGAGCAAACATTGGAAACAAAGCCAAGGTTCCCAATGGTTATGTTCTGTGCTCATCATAAGGAAATTCAGAGAGCAAGTTGGAAACCTCCAGTCCTGAATCCCAGGCTTTTCTGAGATAAGGTTCCAAAGCAAAAGTTCTGCAAATGTCTCTGTGAACTTGTGCCAAAACCCAGCAAATGGATTTAGAGCAGCTGTATGTTAAAGGCAGAAGAAAATATAGAAGACAGAATGGAAAACCAACCCAGACAAAATATGCAGGGCATCTATAGATTTTAAAGGCGCATATTGACAGAAGGGAGATATCAACAGCTGTCTTTCACCTGAACTTACTGGAGCTTCAAACTGAGAGAAAAGGAGATAGTGAAGGAAAGAACAAGAATTAAATCAGGCTTACCAATGGTAAAGCTATAGCCATCGATGCTGAAAGTAGCACTCCGGCATTTTTTAAATCCTTCCTTTCTGCTGCTTGGCTCTGTCATGATCCTGCCAGTGTGTACTTTCAGCAGCAGCCTTGCTCTCCCCGCTGGAAGCACAGCACTCGATCTCAGTCTTAGCTGCCCTTGAATATCTGCCAGTGACAGCACTGTACACACCCAGCCTCACGCATCTCCCGGTGCGGGGAGCTGATTCTGAGAGGAGCGTACCCAGCAGCTTTCTCCTCCCCCAAAGACTCTCACTGGCACGGTACTGACGTGCCTACTCAGAGTTTAACAACTGGTTAGAGGCTCGTGGTATCTAAACCGGCAGTCAATTAGCGCAAGACTACCGAGTCAATAAGCCAGCTCTGTCTGTCAAATCTCTTGTGTAGGAGTTCAGCACACAATTAAAAAAAAAGACAAAGGGTTAGATTTTGCTGTGATCTACCCATAGAAGCTTCTTGTATTCCCTGCTACGCAGCAGCCTCTGCTTCTGTGCCTTTCTTTGCTCATGGGTGTTTCTAACTTGTAGAAAATTGTGCTCAGGTTTGAGTCCTTCAAATACAAGCAGCATGTTTTAGTCATTTGAAGTACAATGAATCAACCCAAGATTACAGTACACCATCAATCAGGTATGTTTACACTAATGGGAATTTTCTGAAACAACCTTCAGCAGAACACAACAGATTATCAGTAAGTACAAGTGCAAGTGACTGTGGGAAAACAACAGAAGTGGTTCAAAAGTAATGATGATAAACCGAGCAAAATGTACACGCATATACAAAAATAAAGTCTTCTGAAGCCCTTCCTCCTCCTGGTGGTTCATCATGTGTTTTATAAACTCCTCTCTGTGTTTTTTTTTACCTAATGATCTTTAAAAAATGTGATTCAGAGTGCTTGTAATAATCCACTGAAAAAGGCAGGCACATCATCGCTATCCCATGAACAGACAAGATTTAGAGTCAAAGCTGGCCAACTTTTCACAGAAGCCTACCAGAAAGCCAAGATTTTATAAATAAGCGTACAAGAAAACACTGACAATGTCTTAATGATTCCAGTACCTATATCTCAGTGCAAACCTTCTCTTATTTTCTGCTATGTGTGTTAATACAGAAACATGTCATTGAAGTGCTCCAATATTTAAGGTTCCCAAATATAAAAGTACATTCCACATAAATTCATCAGGTTTGGCATTGCCCTGGGTGGAAACCATGTGAAAACACTGAGTTTCAGGAAGACTGCCATCAAAATGGTCTCAAGATGCACCAGGGGAGTGTTATATTTGATAAAAGGAGGAAATTCTTTACTGAAAAGGTTGTCAAGCACTGCAACAGGCACTCCAAGGGAGTGCTTGAATCACCATCCCTGGAGATGTTTAAAAGACAAGTAGATGTCATACTTGGGGACATAATCTAGAGATGGACATAGCAGGGCTGGAAAAATAGTTGGACTGTATGATCTTAAAGACCTTTCCAAACAAAAGCATTCTACGATCTCATGAAAATAATAGCTGAGACAGTTCACTAAGAATTTGCCCAGTGCACACCAAAACATTTGCCACATATCAGCAATCCCAGTCCGTGTTTCAGGTATAAACCTCAACCCCACCTTGGTTTCTTGACAAAAGCTCAAGTCAGATAGAAATAGTCCACTTTTTATATCCTTTATTTTCAAAGGATGGAAAAGAGTCACTGCTGACCTCCAGTACAGTTAATTACATTCAACTTAGTTCTAGTCCAGTAAAAAGCCTCAGTCAAATAGGCCTTTTTTGTTAACAATTGTTAAATGGTTTGAATGCTCGGTAATACAAAGCAGTTTCATTAAGAAAAAGGCTGTCAGCTGGTGAAGGTGGTTTTGTTTGGTTTGAGGATTTTTTGTTTTGGTATTTTTTACAGGATGAATCACCTGGCCTTCCAGGTTTCTTGGCCTTTCAGAACTGAAGTGTGAAATAGTAATAACTACTTAGATACATCATTTCCATTCTGCTTGCACCTGCAATTATTTTTGACCTTATAAGGGTAGGCACAACTCAGGAACTTAAGAGAGCCACTGCTATAAAGGTAGCTACCACAATGAAGAATTCTCAAGCAATTCAACAAACTTCATCTAGCTGCCCCTCCTAAACAACACAGAAAAGTGGTCCAATTATAAAGTGTTTCTAAGGAATCCTTCTATTTGATACTGGTTATATAGGTCACACACCTACACAAGCACTAATGCCCTGCTTAAGAAAGCAAAGGCACATCCAATTACTCATGCTATAGCTAGAAAGTACAAAGTTAAATGTTATTTAAAGGAAAGGTAAATATTGGAGCTGTCAGGGTTTGGGGGTTTGGTTTTTTTAAATTTTTAATTTATTTATTTGAGGTCAACATTTTTTTCCTTAAGGTATAAAACATTGGTTCATGAAAAACAAAACTGAAGGAAGATACCAATGATAATCATGAAGTTTCTGCCAAGTTTCTTAGTTCCACAAGGGAACTTGCTTCCTGGCCTGGACCATGTACTCATGTAGGAAGCAGGAGAGTTGTATTAGCATTTGTCTTCTCAGAAAAATATCCAGATCACCTAGCTGCTCTTCCCTGATCTCCATCACTGGACCTTTGGCCACTTTATGCACATTTCCAGAGAGAAAAGGACTCAGTAATACTGCAGCTATGCATACTTGAGTTACCTTGAAATGACAACTCATTCCAGCCCCCACTAACACTAATTCAAATAACTGCAATAACTTCATAATCTTATTTTGAACAACATGAACAATTCCCCCAGGAAGAGCAAAGACAGTGACTCTTCAGGGCGAAATGATCAAATAAGTCTGCAAGTTGGATTTCACACATTCCTGGAGAAGGCCCCAAGCCAGCTGTTTGCTTTCGGATGCCCCCTCCCTTCAAAGCTGCAGAGGTGCTCACCTCAGAGTGAAAAGGGAAAGGTTTTGTCCTGCAAGTTTTTCAAGAAGGAAACGAGCTCTAGTGAAAATTTAATCCAGCTGCTCAAAGAATTACCAAATCATTATCAGTAACTCGATACCTGATCCTATCTGATGCTTTGCATTTTACTGTTCAGCTCTTGGCTAGATTTCAGTTCCTCCATTTACACTCTGTTTTCCTAAACAATCCCTCCAGATTCACTTGGGGTACAGTACATTTTCTACGTTCCACTGCTGGGCAGTACCAACAGTTCTTGTGGCTGTAGTTCAATGCCATGTAAAGCAATCCACGTATGTCATTTGTAAACCACCTGGGGATCCTTTGAGATGGAAAGCACAGTGTGAATTGAAAATATTTATTCTTATTGCTATAAACAGATGAGGGTATCCATGGTAACATTTAATTTGTCAACACATAATACAGCAGTTACTTTAATATTTTTCCTTTACTTTTCAATGTTCAGAACAGTTTTGCCTGTTTTCAGGAAGTCTATTTTAACCTAAGACCATATCAAATTAAACCAATGATGCATCCAATCTGCCATCCTCTGAAACACGTTAGAGGAAGTTGTGGCTATCTTTTCACAACAAATATGCAACACCATCCTTCCTACTCCTAGGCAGTCTGCCCTGCAGAATGAAAAGGCATATTATTTATGTAAATTTGTCTCAACAAGACTGAAAGTTTTTTAATTGCAGTTTACAACCAAATACTTTCCAAGCATAAACTTTGAAAATCAATTGCATGGAGAAATACTTCTGTGTATCAGTTCAAAGGCATGAGACTTTTTATTTCAATTCTGTGTCCAGGGTAGTGTGAGGAAGCGGAAATTAAAGCATCAAGTAACATCCTACCCCTGTGGAATTCAAGGCCAAAACTACCACTCCTTTCTGCAGGGCTGAGCTCTGTTATTCTGGTTTTACACACCTGTGCTGTTGTTGACCTGGTTCCCAACAAAACCAGCTTTCACAGGAGCAGTGATGAATTGAATGTCCTATATGTATCTCTATCATATCTCCATTACTGCACAAAATTAGATGCTAATAAAATGATAAAGATGCTAAAAATGATCAAGAACAGGGCAGGCTGTGGTGATAATAGATATCCAGCCACCACCACCAGCTCAAGTACTTCCTGAGCCAACTGTGTTTTCTGCTTTCAAAAACAGTCAACATTTTTCTCTTAGGTTAGCTTAAACCTTCAGCACCTTCAGCGTTGTTTGACGGAGAAGTCCACAGCTTAACTAAACTTAGCATTTCTTGCTTTTGTTTGCTTTAAAACCTTTCTCCTCCTAGCTACATGGTTGCTCTTCAGCCCAATATTCACGTTGATATCAATTCTAAAACCTAAATCCAAAGATGAGGAATGGTTATGTGACAGGCAGAGGGGACCCCAGCATCCAGGATTTCTAGTCATAAGGAACCCCTGAGATTGTGGGTCCTGCTGAGAGTTGAGCCCAGAAGCACCAAGCAGGTTCTGCCTTTGAAAACACTGTTTCCTCTTATGAAATGCTGACAAAAGGAAGTCTCTAGTGTGCTGGAGTACTGTCTTCATTAACACTGTTTTGTATTTCCTGATATATGTTCATTCTGTCTTATTTAAAGTGACTTCACACATGGATGAAGATACAAATGCATTCAATAAATACTTGGCAGAGAAAAAAAACCCATATTAATATTATTTTAAGCTTGTATTTCACCTTAACTATTTCAAGCAGCAGTGCAACTCAGAGGAAATGCACTGTTTCGTTTACAAATACAGGAGGAATCTGTACACCATCTTATTTTTAGCACCTAGCTGAGGTGCCTCAGTGAGGAGACCCGAGGCTCTCCACAGCCCTGCAGTGAGCAGGCAACCTCAAAGGTGAATTAGAAAGTCCTAAAATCCAAATTGTCTGTAGAAAGCTTCTTCCTCAGAAGATGGAGAAAGCCTGAGGCATCTAAGATCTAGAAGAGGTAGCTCAGCAAGGAGACTGACGTTGAACAGCAGGATCCCTGATAATAGCTTATGCTTCCTCCAGATTGCCTGTACACATTATACAGGAAATCATGATTCGCTTCCAACTAGACATGATCACAAACAATGGTAAGGTCCATCTTTTGTAATGTGTCCAGGAAAAACACTGTATGAACAAACTACCATATCATGTAACTTTCCAGTGCAATTCACACTCAGGTGAGCCTAAGTGGTAAAGGAGCTTCTGGTCTGGACATCTGCAAAGTGAAATGATGGGAAAGAGGCTGCAGGAGGAAAGGAGAATGGGAAGGCTTTGAAAGATCCCCTGTAAGTGCACCTAGCCCCATATATTTCCTTCACACAGTAACTTGTAGCCCTTAGCACCATGAAAGCCAAAAGCATTCCTGCCTCTGTCTGCAGTTCTACTTTTTAAATTAGATTTTTCTCCTTCTTTGTTTTGTTTTGGTTTTTTATCCTAATAATAGAACTTCAACAACAAAACATTTTTAATGTTCCAATTCCACTCTTGTCTAAACTGCTGATAGGATTTCAGTTTGCCTTTATATTTTAATTTGATTTTTTTTGCTCTCATTTTGCACACTAATGAAGTATGATTCTCCAGTGTAATGTAATTCTCTGTATTACAGCAGTCATTCTTGAAAGCAACTTCTCCAAAATTTGAACCAATAAAAATTATACTATTAAATAAAAAAATAAATGTTGGGGTATCAGTGTTAAAAGCAGGTTGCAAAAGAATTAATGTTACACAATTTTGCCATATACATGTGATGATGACAGGCTGCTTCTTCCCACAGCACTCCTGGGACTATCCCACAACTCAAGCGATACTGGAAGATTTTACTTTCCATTTTTCAGGGAGAGATTTCTGATTCTCATGGTACTTTCACTGTAATTTACTTTGTTGGTGGATTTGCCTTTGTTCCTTCCCACTACCCTTGAAAAGCAACCATACAGCGAAACACCAGTGATAAGTTAGTGCAGGCATCTGAATCGTCACGTCCCATTTGGTTCCCTGGCAGGCATCTTTTTCCTTATGATTTGGGCTATGGCCAGTCGGATCATGAAAGCCATTATTTTGCTTTTCAGCTTGCTTATTATAGTACTAGTGAGTTGTTCCATTCCATTGATTTTTCTCTTCTCCTCTTCTGCAAAATAAAAGATACTTCTTTGTGCTGAAGCAACCCACAGACACCCATTATCTATGATGTGAAATGTTGAGAGCCTGCTATTATAGACAGAGCAAAGAAGTAGATCCCATGATGCAAATCAGTATAACTTCACGAGGTTCAGAAAAATTGCCCTAGCTCTTAATATCAGTTTCTCCTTCCTCTCCTGTCTGGAGAGGAAACTAAACTGCATTGCTTAAACAACTTCTTATCAGCCAGTGTCCTGAATGCCAGCCTCATATCAGTATTTGTCTTTTAATGTGCCTTGTTCCACACAGTAATGGTAGATTAACTATGTATCCCCCAAATGAGCTAAGAGCATTGCTTTTCCCTATTTTTTAATACATTGTACATATACACCTGGTTTTACCTATATCGCATGTGTTACTTCTGCCTAGATTTTATACACTAACCTTTCCAGACCACAATTTAAATTAAAGTGTTTGAGTTGTCATGTCAGCTACAATCTTCAAATTACCTAAAGAAAATTTAAAATCATCTAGGAAAAAATTACAGCATAACAACCTATGTGTGTTCCAAATCGTTCTCTCACTGAGCCAGCTGCTCCTTCTTCAAGTGCACCAACACAAATAAGTAAAACAGGTAACAAATCCAACTTCTCTTAGCAGCTATCCAAAAATAGACTGCCTGCTACAGCCTCACCATTCCTAGGCCCAGGTGTTTTTGGCCGGATCAGAGTGTCCTTGATACTAAATGAGCATAGCCTACGTCCTATTTGTAGAACTAGCTGTTTTCCTTGTTGATATAGACACACTTGAATAAATGGAAATTAAGCTGCAGAAGGGTGGTTTGAAATGTACACACACCCCCACATACCACACGACCGTGCACACAAGCACCTTTTTATACCATATGCAATACAGAGGTGATTGTTCTACTCTGCCTCTTGAAAGAAGGGCAGCACAAAGCTGCTTTGTCCTCAGAAGAATTAAGTGAGCAAATACTACCCTGGAAAGGGAAGGGAGAAGAAGGGTTTACCACACTATCAACTTCAAGCATGTAATATAAGTGCCCAGTTGCTCTGGGTTCCCTGTGCAGCTAATGGCAGGATGGGGGCCACACCACAGGGAATGAGAAACAGGTACCAGACTTATTATGACTATGAGTGTAGCAGATTTATATTTCAAAGCTAACCAATTACTTGCTCTGATGAAACAGCTGAATCATTAAAAAATAGGTTCTCATAATTAATACTTCAATCATCAACATAATCAAGCTAGTAAAGAGAAGCTTCCTTTGAATTATATACACATATATATAACTATATGATAAGCTAATATTTTTTTAATCAAAATCTATAATCATGATTAGAATTCCATTGTTGACTAAATCAACTAGAATAAACTTCCATTTATCTTATTGATTTAATCTGGGTTTTTTTTAACAATTATGTGAAAACTGAGTGTCCTGAGATTTGCCAGCTAGGTATTTTTTTATATATACAGATCAAGCCAAGCCACATCTTCCTAAAAACCAGAGGTAGCAAAACTAGTTCAGATATATCACATATTTTAAGTACAGGAAACCCAGCACACAATATCATCTCACTTGGACACCACTTGCCCTTTACTAACATACTCTGGGCTAAAACTCTGTTAGCAAACCACCCTTTCCAAAAAGTGGGAAGCCTAAAAAGCAGTTAATTTCATTTAAATTCCAATTATTTGAAAAACAGGCCTCTAGCCTAAGACAGTTAAGATGACCCCAGAGATGGGGTCATTCTACAGTGCATTTTAGTTTGAGTACAGGGGAAGCCTAGCTGACAAGCTTATGTGTTTGACTAAAATGTGGGTCTGTAGCCTTAGAGGAGCTGAATCCTGCCCTGACTGGTTAAGCATCAGCAGTGATCCAAGTAACTCATTCTCCTGTACGCTGGAAGTAAGAAGCATGACTTTGCTGGTTTCTTCAGGATTGCTGCCCCAGTGATTGGCTAGGAGTTTGGGGTGGTCCATGCCTGTGTAGCAAGGTGTATCCCATGGTAGCTTGCCGATCCAAAGTCCAGCAGTGTCAAGTTATCATAGAATTGTAGAATCACTAGGTTGGAAAAGACCCACTGGATCATCGAGTCCAACCATTCCTATCAAACACTAAACCACACCCCTCAGCACATCATCCATCCATGTCTTAAACACCTCCAGGGAAGGTGAATCAACTGCCACCCTGGACTGACTGTTCCACTGCCCGCTGACCCTTTCCATGAGAATTTTTTTCTTGATGTCAGGCCTGAACCTCCCCTGGAGGAGCCTGAGGCCATTCCCTCTTGTCCTGTCCCCTGTCACTTGGGAGAAGAGGCCAGCTCCCTCCTCTCTACAACCTACTTGCAGGTAGTTATAAAGAGCAATGAGGTCTCCTCTCAGCCTCCTCTTCTCCAGGCTAAACAACCCCAGCTCTCTCAGCCACTCCTCATGAGATTTGTTCTCCAGCCCCTTCATCATCTTCATTGCTCTTCTCTGGACTTGCACCAGAGCCTCAACATCCTTCTTGTGCTGAGGGGCCCAGAACTGAACCCAGTATTCAAGGAGCGGTCTCACCAGTGTGGAGTACAGAGGGAGAATAACCTCCCTGGACCTGCTGGTCACGCTGTTTCTGATACAAGCCAGGATGCCATTGGCCTTCTTGGCCACCTGGGCACACTGCTGGCTCATGTTCAGTCAGCTGTCAACCCACATCCCCAGGTCCCTCTCCCGCAGGCAGCTTTCTAGACAGACTTCTAGTCTGTAGCTCTGCATAGGGTTGTTGTGCCCCAAGTGCAGGACCCGGTATTTGGCCCTGTTAAACCTCATCCCACTGGCCTCAGCCCAGTGGTCCAACCTCTTCTGATCCCTTTGCAGAGCCTCCCTACCCTCCAGCAGATCGACACTTCCTCCCAGCTTATTGTCATCTGCAAACTTGCTAAGGGTGCACTCGATGCCTTCAGTCCAGGTCATTGATAAAGAGATTGAACAGGGCTGGACCCAGCACTGGACCCTTGGGAACCCCACCTGTAATCGGCCTCCAGCTGGATTTAACTCCATTTACCATCAGTTTTATGTGGAAAGTTGCCTGAATAAACCTACTTCCTAGGGGCTTCTTGTTCCCACCCCAGCCACAAAGACCAAGACCCGAGCAGGTGTCGCCTGAGGACCATTTATAATACCAGATACGTCTGGTCATACAAATTGTTCTCTTTGCATTAGCACATACCAATGGCAGAAAAACTAGAAGAGGATCCCAGCTGTCACCAGTACTGTGCGGATACCAAGGTGTGGCTCAACAGAACTGGTACCCATGAGATGGTCACTACAACAAAAAAGAAGCACTTACCTACGTGCAACCAAGCTATCAGATAATCTGCACACATGCCTCATCCCACAAACTTGAATTACATCAGAAGAAGAGACAAGCTGATTCAGATTAGTGCATGGGCAAAGTAATAGAAATCTTGGGCTGCTGAGGGAGCAGCATCAGGAGCACTGCTTCCTCATTGTACCTACGTATATACAAATAGATGTTGGTATTACCAGATATTGAGGCTGGGGAGCAAGGAAGTAGGAATTTTTTTTTTTTTTAAAGTCAGTTTCGTTATGCACAAGAACATAGTAAGGGAGTCTGGCTCTTTCAAGCTACCCTAACACAGTTCGCTCTTTATTAAAATGATGCTCTAATATTTTTTAATCCACAGGATCAGTGCTAAGAGTACCCAGAGCACATAATTGCACAGTAATATGAGGACTGTTTGGGATCACCAGAGCCACAACCTCAAAATCACTGGTAACAAAAGTAAAGATATTTACTTTATGAGACTTATGCCTCTAACCCTGCACACCCCAGGTCAATAGACAATTTCACATCCCAAATTAAGCTATAGTCCTTCAATGTGCAATGTGTCAGAGAAGAACAGTGACAGGGATCAAGGACAGGACACACAAGGCAGTAACAATTCTTTAGGTCCCTGCACCAGTAGGAGCTATGGGAGGTGAACATTCCTAGAAGATTCAAATAAGTAGGCCCCTGTCTACATTTCAAGGGAAGGTGAAAAAATGAATAGGCAAGCAAGTAAACAGTCACAGCAGTTATCTTCACTAATCTCACCCGAGTGAAAATATCTTCCTGACCACCGCCTGCTGGATATGGCAGAACACAAAGCAGCAGAGAGATTTTTCCATTATCATTAGGAAACTGTTATTTTAGTTTAATTGTACCCACATCTACAGCAAGTATCCACAAAGCTGCATCTTAAGAAAAGTAGAATTCGTAGTAACTAAATACATATTTCTGAGAAGTAACACATGAGGAAACTAGCCTTGATGGTCATCTAGAGAGAGATTTCCATGTTGTTATGCTGATATATGTACTTGGCATATATTACCACTGATTAGAAGAAAAAGTCTTGAGCAATCTTTTTTGATAGCCCCTGCCTGATAGCAGAATACCCAAGTGCTCATACAGAGCCAGTGGACTAAGAAAAGTAATGCAAGAAGGAATAAGTTTCCTTCAGATTCACGAAGCCTTTGCACACTTTGAGAATAGCAGGCAATCTGGGCCAAGAAAAGAGGTGTTAATAACTTGTCCATTTGAAAGGGTATATTTATTTCCCTATTTATTTTTTCAGCACACATCTGCAGTCATTTCAAGACAATGAATAACAGGTCACCAAGAGTAGCAATGGAAGGAAGAATTTAAATATCCAACTGAAAAACATTAACATTTAGACATGAATACAAGGATTTATATTACTTTCATGTGTATTCTCTAATGCCACTTTTTAAGAATTGTATGTTGCTGCACTCACCTCCATATAGTACTAATATTCCCTTCCATCTATGAATAGAATCATAAAAAAATTATTTCATATGGAGAATCAACTTCGGTCAGTGATAATTTCAGGAAGTTAAAAGAATCTGCAGGGAAAAAAAAAAAGATGGACAGTGCTTAACTGCCCTCCATCTTCATGAAACTGAAGGTGGAAGAGGCTGATTCACTGGACCGAAGGTGAGCAAGCACAATCAGCTTTCAGAAGCAACTAGGTTAGCTGCTTGCACCATAGCGAGAAGTTCTTCACCCTTCCCCATTCTCCTCTCTGCTGCACTGTCCCATCCTCTCCTTTGGTGCAGCCAATTCATTTCACTTTCACAGATGAGACCTGTGTAGAGATGAACAAAATGAGCACTAGTGCTCAGGGAAGGTACTGAAAATTTGGCTACGATGATGCCAATATTCAAACTTGAATTGCCTTTTCATTTTAAAGCCTAAATATTCTAAGGACCTGCATTATCCACTTCAATGTAAAATTAAAGTCACCTTGTACTGAGAGGAAGTGAGAAGGATGTGGGGTGAATATCCAATAATACAAGAGGGAAGTAGGACCATCTCCTTTCAGCAGCAGAAGGCTGGAAGTTCAGATCAGCTGATCCAACTGCAGCCTTACCTACATCAGTGTTGTAGTCACATTGTGTTGGAGTGTCTTCCTTGTATAAAAACTCCTGAGGGGCAATCCACCCAGACCTGTGTAGTTCTCTCAAAGAAAGTCCCTGAGAGGCACAAGGCACAGCCTGAAGACAGGTTTCTGCTAATACTTCAGCTTGGAGGACCCATTGGTCCAAGGTCCATAGTACCTTGCTGTGTGTTTCATTACACCTTAAGGCTGGAGTGTTAGTACTGAACCATCTCTAGGAGCAATCAGCTAAGAGACAAGATAGTTAACATCTCTTCTAAGAAATAATCAACTTGGATGCCTCCAACAGGGCCAAAATTTAGTAATTGGATCATAAATGCATTGTCCATCTCTCATTGTAAAACTGGCTGTTCCTCAGGGGACAAAGCCATTGAAAGCTGCAAAGATTTTAGCTTGAGCAGGCTCAAAGGACTGCCTGCTCCCGGAGCTCCTCAAGGCATGGAGGCCTAATGAAGTTACAGAGCATTAGGACCCTGGGGGCAGTAAAAATCTTAATAGCTCCAATCAGGCTCACCTGGGACCTTCCCCTACACCTTCTGCCCAGGGGCTCCAGCCTGAGCTTTATTGTAGCTGGCCTGGCTCTGATACTGCTTCTTGGATGAGCCTCAGCCCTACGCTCTAGGTAGCTCATCTTCTGAATGGACACCTTGTGTGGAGATTTAAGCTGCTCTCCAGCCCTGTTTCCCAGACAGACCCAGGACCTCTGCTGCAGCCTTCTCTCCAACCACATCATCTGCTCCTATCCAGAAGGACCAGCCTTATCTCCCCATTCATTACCAGTCCTTGGCTCTGCCCACTTGATTCAGACCTGGCAGGACAGCATCCCATGGGTTAGCGCACAGCCTGTCCCAGGGCCACCCATGGCTCCTGCTTTGCCTGCTGCTAGGGAACAGCCAGCCCTCACTGCTCCCTGACACAGAAATAGAGTCATGCAAGCACATACACTGCAGAGAAAACAAACATGAAAGGAATGCGCTTGAGATCTTCAAGGTAGGAAGAAAAGGAAGGAATGCTAGTTTCCTTTGTAATTGTCCATCATACAGATGCAGTACATCCACATTCCTCCCTGTCCAAATGACAGTACTGATGCCAAAGCTGGACTTCCCTTTCACTAATTATCCTATTGGTCATGATGTTAGATGTGTCAAGAGAAAGTCCAGGGTTTGAGCCCATTAGGCTTAGTGCTACCATTCAAGCCATCTCCCCTTTTCCTGTGAGCTTTGCTTCTCTTCTTTCAAAAGACATTTGTTTGAGAAACAGTAAAATTCTGTTCAAAGCAGAAAGTAAAATCTCCCACAAAGAACAGTGTGTTTCCTTCAACTAGTCGTAAATACAACAGAATA
This sequence comes from Piaya cayana, assembly GCA_013389865.1. Classification (NCBI taxonomy): domain Eukaryota; kingdom Metazoa; phylum Chordata; class Aves; order Cuculiformes; family Coccyzidae; genus Piaya; species Piaya cayana. Next base: position 49,220 of record WAAB01023413.1, on the reverse strand, counting down.
AAATTAGCAGTGGTTTTCCCAGTTAAGGCTGTGCACAAAACTGCTTTCTAGCTCAGTACACCTGAATGCTTTGCAACAAACAGTAAATTCAGTTCTTTAAAGATTCTTTCCAACATCTTCCTCTTGGGCTATACAGACTCCCAGGTGCATCAAGTGACATGATGAGGGAAAGCCTGTGGAAAGTTGCTTCTGATGACAAGTACCTCCCAGGAGCATCATTTTGAGCTGTGGGCCCTGCTAAGCAAGTTGTCCCTGAGACAGCTGCTCTACTCTTTCATGACTCCAGGCATTAATTGCTGCTGGAAAAGGCGTCACAAATACTGCTTCCTCCTGATGCACGAGAGCAGAAGAGCAAAGAAAGGCAGAACTGCTGAGCTGCAGAAGCAGGAAAAATAGTCAGTTCCTACAAGAAACCTAAAATGCAGGAAATTCAACAGGTTTGTAGCTTGACATCAGCTCCTTTCCATGTGCAAGAGCAAACAGATAACCCTTTAAAATAAAACATACAGGATAGTCAACATGTTTCATGAAGAGTAGCACCCAGATCTGCTCAGTGGTGTGTCAAAGATCCTATAGTGTTAATGGTAAAATGGTAATTTTCCTTATAACTTAAGGAGCAGTGATTAACCCTCAGGACTTGTGTTCCAGATTTATTGCATTTTCTTCCCATGTCTTTGGGCCAGGCCTGTGCAGCTGAAAAGTCACAATCCTGTCTCTTGCCATCCAGCAGCTCTTTAGGGCAAAGGTCTACTTAGTAAAGTGAGCTTAAGGTGAGCTGATCAAGTTGTTTATCTGACAAGTGTTGTGATATATTTGACCTTGTTCCACCCTACTTGCAGAACTGGGAGAACACTCACAGACTTCTGAATTTCAGGGCGTGTTCTTCATTATGCAACAGGGAGCAAGCATCACTCATATCAATATGAACATTTCTTCTGACTAATGCCCTGCCAACCAGCGCCTTCTATCTCCTGAAGCACTCCCTTGTTACCAAGTCAACTTATCCAGCTTGGGGAGCTCTGAAACAGGGAACATTGAATGATTGCTAATGTGATCACAAATAAGCAGGTTTAAAAAGAAAAACAGTCTTTGAGTCACTGAAAGAGAGAAAGGTGAATGGCAAATTGATTCTGATGGTTCCATTTAGGGATGCTCAGTCACTGATTCCACAAAGCATGAGAGAGAGGCAAGAAATCAAAGTTTCTGATAATAATTTAGAACAGTCACAGCAGTTATCGCCTATGTTCATCTATGAGTTCATCTATGAGTACAACTTCTACTTTTTCAAGAATGTGAATGATATTTTATTTAAATAATTTTAGGAATTAAACAGTGGTCTCACATATCTGGACACTCCAAAAGGTCACATCAAATGCAGAGTTTTAATCAGACATAAAACGATTAACACCAAACAAGAAGGATAGAATGAAAAATTCTCCATCACAATAATGACTCAGTGTTTTTTTCCTGCTGCACCTGGATTTTTTAACTTGTGTGGCAATAACCACTTAAATTCAACAGTGGTGGACTGACACCGACATACCAGATGAATAGCAACCACCTGGAGTATTAACTAGACCACGTTTGCAAATATTGTAGCACTAGATTTAGATTTCAGCATTGCCATTAGGACAAGTGGGGTTCCCCAGGGCTCAGTGCTGGGTCCAGCCCTGTTCAACATCTTCATCAGTGACCTAGATGAAGGCATTGAGTGTACCCTTAGCAAGTTTGCAGATGACACTAAGCTGGGAGGAAGTGTCGATCTGCTGGAGGGTAGGGAGGCTCTGCAAAGGGATCTGAACAGGCTGGACCGCTGGACCAATGGGATGAGGTTTAACAAGGCCAAATCCCAGGTGCTGCACCTGGGATGCAACAAGCCTATGCAGAGCTACAGACTAGGAGAGGTCTGTCTAGAGAGCTGCCCGGAGCAGAGGGACCTGGGGGTGTTGGTTGACAGCCGACTGAACATGAGCCAGCAGTGTGCCCAGGTGGCCAAGAAGGCTGATGGCATCCTGGCTTGTATCAGAAACGGTGTGACCAGCAGGTCCAGGGAGGTTATTCTCCCTCTGTACTCGGCACTGGTGAGACTGCTCCTTGAATACTGTGTTAAGTTCCGGGTCCCTCACCACAAGAAGGATGTTGAGTCTCTGGAGCAAATCCAGAGAAGAGTGACAAAGCTGGTGAAGGGGCTGGAGAACAGGCCTTATGAGGAACGGCTGAGAGAGCTGGGGTTGTTTAGCCTGGAGAAGAGGAGGCTGAGGGGAGACCTCATTGCTCTCTACACTACCTGCAAGTAGGTTGTAGAGAGGAGGGAGCTGGCCTCTTCTCCCAAGTGACAGGGGATAGGACAAGAGGGAATGACCTCAGGCTCCTCCAGGGGAGATTCAGGCTAGACATCAAGAAAAAAATTCTCATGGAAAGGGTCATTGGGTAGTGGAACAGGCTGCCCAGGGAGGTGGTTGAGTCACCTTCCCTGGAGGCGTTTAAGACATGGGTGGACAAGGTGCTGAGGGGCATGGTTTAGTGTTTCATAGGAATGTTTGGACTCGATGATCTGGTGGGTCTCTTCCAACCTGATTGTTCTATGATTCTATGATTCTATGACTCTAACCCACCCTGCAGCCCACTAGGCTGAGTTGTAAGTGGAGGCTCGGCTAGATGCCAAACCCTAATATTAACAGTGCAATGGCATCAATGATCAAAAGAGATCCAACCATCAAAGAAGGAAACTAACACATAGCTCAGTCTTTTGAGGTTAATCTGCATATGACTTGATATTTGGCTGTGACCTTGGCTTGACTTGACTCAGAAAAACTTGTTGTAAATGGATCACAAACAAAAGTCAGCAAGACAAGTACATGAAAAATTTATTAAAGAAAGTGTGGAGTCAAAAATAGTCACTCAATTACTCAAAAAGTACAGTTCTAAGACTTATAGAACTCTAGGTAAAGCAGAGGGTCAAGAGATGGACAGATCATGGATCGGTTCATTCCAAGAGACAATAGTGGGCAGCACCTTCCTGCCTCCCTGGCAACTGCCTGGTCAGCAGAGACTCACCACATACCTGCATTAGGTCTTTCCTCTCTCTGTCAGAATTTGCCACCTCCTACTTTTGCACTTTTTCACAATAGGGAAGTGATATATATTAAAAACAGCTGCTAGAAAATCTGGGGGAGAAGAATATTCAGTCAAGGTCATGTCCCTCATCCATTTTACCAGTAAGTCTGCCAGCATATGGAACAGAGGCAAACCAAGAGAAGGAACTTAGATATCAGAAAGATGGTCACTTCTTCCATTGGTTTATCAGATGTGATTATGGGAGTCTGCCTCAAGAGGTTATGAATTGTCTGTCCTTGATCCTGCTCCCATAAACAGTAGAAGCTATAGTGTGATACAATGAAATCACAGTTTAGCTTGTGAGCGGAAGTTTATAGCAATAGTAGACTTTCTAATAGTGCTTTGATCTCAAAACTACCTATTGCTGAAGGATTGCTGAGTTCTGAAGTCAGTCAGACAAGTAGTAGTCTAGACAATGTGATCATGAAATACTCAAGACTACAGCTTCAGAGCTTCAAATTCACTTGCTGTCTGCTTTGCCAACTGTTTCTTCCACCAGAAATGCACAGTATTTCAAGGCTAGCAAAGAAATTACATTTATACTTCAGCTGCAGGCTGTCTCTGTCTTGCCCTCTACTCCCCCCCAGCCCTGTGAAAAACTAAAATCTTGGAGGGGGCAAGGGAGAGAACTAAGATTTTCAGAAATGCTTCAAGGATCTTTGGAACCTACTCATCCAGATGAATTCATTTTAATAGATTACAGAGTCCCAAGGAATTTTGGAGGTAAAAAGAGTTTCCATTAACTCCAGGACTTGAATACTTATCTGTTCTCCTGTCATTTAATTTCTACCTCAACTATCTACAAGTAGGACATAGTTTCTGAGGTTTGTTTTCTTTTTTTTAAATAAGTCTGAGCTTCTCTATTAACCAGAAATCTCCCAGTCTTCAGACAATGAATTTGCACTTAAACTTGTGTATATCAGTCTTTCAAAGATTTAAGCTTATATGTAAAGGTTTGTAAGCCAAAAGGTCCATAGCAGTATCTTTTTTCTCCTTGGTAAATTGCTCTTATTGTAAGATAATGAACATTGAGTTTGACAGGACCCATTATATAAGTTGTCTGAAAGTAAATACCTGATATTACTTTAACACATGCAGCCCTAAGGGGTTCTGATGTTCTGTACATTCATTGTCACTTAATTCACACCCTCACAGTTCAAACACTTCACAGCTCCATTCACTCACCATTCGTCAAGCCCTATCCCTAGAATCACTTGAGCACTCAGAAAACATATCTCAGGGAAACCTGAGCTGGGCTTCCAGTCCCACGAATGTGTAGCATAACAACAGGATTCTCAAGCACTTGCACTATGCAGATATTGTTAATACATAATAGCCTTGGGAAACTACAACAAATAAATAAGAGAATGTAGAACAAAAGGTTAAAAGATTTTCTTTTAACACAGAAGAGTCATTGGTGTTTTGCTTTACCTTCACATACAAAGTATTATCTGAAGTCATTAAAAACTAAGTTACTCTACTTTTTTTCATTTAACATGTTTTTATACCCTGCAGTTGAAATGGTAATCTGAAAAGGAAAGGAAATTATGTATTGCTCACCTCTCTTCACAACCTTGACTTCACAATTTCTCCCAGTTCTACTTAAAAGCCTGAACAATAAAAATTGACCTAACTCCAGCCCACGCTGCCTCCCACCACTCTTCTAAAGATGGCTCTGTGTCCAGCTTTTATTGCACTGAAATATTTCAAAGTAATTTTCTGAACAGAGAAAAAGAGGGGAGCATAGTGGGGAAAGAAGGGAGAGAAAAAGAGTGAAAGAGATCCCTCCTCTTAAAAACTGACTGTTGAAAAAGCACCATGAGCAAATATAATGGCTTCAACTCATCTTTCCCAACCTAAATACAACTTTTATTTTAAGATTTTGCGGAAGCTATTTACATGTTTGAGCTGGATTTTGCTATGGAATAGTAATGTGGAAAAGATTTGCTGCTACTCACAACACAACAGGTGGCTGTGTTGTTTTGGCATCCCATGTTGTCCAGAGCTGGTCTAGTACGCAGTAGGTGAGCAAGGCTGCAAGAAATGACCCTGAAGCAACAGTTGTGGCCACTATGCATCACAAATGCCAAATAAAACCTGACTGCTCATCCCCTTTGTCTCCCAAAAAGGGTAAAGACACTACTAAGTTGCTAGGACAGTCATTTCTGAAAACCATGCAACGGATTGGGTTGGAACAGACCTTTAAAGACCACCTAGTTGACCTCCCCTTGCCATGGGCAGACACCTTCCACTGGATCAAGTTGCTCAAAGCTCCATCCAACCTGGCCTTGAACGCTCCCAGGGATGGGGCATCTACAACTTCCCTGGACAACATGTTCCGATGCCTCACCTTTTGTCCGATCTAAATCTACCCTCTTTCAGTTTAAAACTATTGCCCCTTGTCTTGTCACTACAGGTCTTGGTAAAAAGTCTCTCTCAATATTTCTTAAAAAGTCCCCTTAATATTTCTTAAAAAGCCCCCTTTATGTACTGAAAGGCCTTTTCTTCTCTAGGCTAAACCAACTCAACTCTCTCAGTCTTTCCTCACGGAAGAGGTGCTCCAGTCCTCTAATCATTTTTCTGTCTCTCCTTTATACCAACTTCAACAGGTCCATGTCTTCGTGTGCTGAGGACTCCAAAGTTGGAGACAGTACTCCATGTAGGATCTCACCAGAGCAGAGTAGAGGGGGAGAATTATCTCCCTTGAGCTGCTCATCATATTTTTCATGCAGCTAACACCTCCCATATCACCTTAGCTAATACTTTAATATAGACATGAAAACCTGGAGTTTTACATTCCTGGAGCTAATCCACACGGACTCTGGTTAAGGAAATAACAAGCACTGATCTTAACTAGCCGCAGTGATATCAAACCCACATCTGCTTTCTCTCCACTGTGATATTTCATCAACACGGTTTCAATAGAGATTATTTCAAGGTAAAACTAAGATGTACTTTTCGACCGTCCTCCCATGCTCTACTGGGTCTGACTAGGTTGGAGTTAACTTTTCCTATAGAAGCCCATATAATGCTGTTCTTCATATTGGCAGCTAGAATAGTGTTGATAAACCCATGAACACTCTGTCTATCACTTAGCAGCGCTTTCAAAAGCATCAAGGTTGTCCCTCCAGCACTCCCCTCAGGGCCAGTGGGCTAGAGGTGGGCAAGAAATTGCAAAGTGACACAGTCAGGACAGCTGACTTAAACTGACTAAAGGGATCTTGTACCACGTAACTTCATGCTCAGTACTATAAGCCAGGAGAAAGGAGAAGGAAGGAGCATTCATTACCAAGATGTTTATCTTTCAAACCTATAAGTACTGAGTTCCTACTTCCCACAGTGTGGATGCACATCATGTACTGGTGGGAAGAAGAGAGTATATATATTATTTTTTGCACTTTGCTTCTACCTACAACCTTTGTTTTGGTTTTTGTTTTTTTTTTTTT
>WAAB01023413.1:20070-42639 GCA_013389865.1 Piaya cayana | reverse complement strand
ACTACCTGAAAGGAGGTGGTAGAGAGGAGGGAGCTGGCCTCTTCTCCCAAGTGACAGGGAATAGGACAAGAGGGAATGGCCTCAAGCTCCTCCAGGGGAGATTTAGGCTGGACATTAGGAAAAAATTTTTCACACAAAGGGTCATTGGGCATTGGAACAGGCTGCCCAGGGAGGTGGTTGAGTCACCTTCCCTGGAGGTGTTCAAGACATGGGTGGACAAGGTGCTGAGGGACATGGTTTAGTGTTTGATAGGAATGATTGGACTCGATGATCCGGTGGGTCTCTTCCAACCTGGTTATTCTATGATTCTTTTTGCCCCTATTCTGTTGAAGAGGGTGAGTGAGAAAGCAGATGAGTGGGCACCTTGCAGCCATCCAAGCTTGACCTGCTATAGATGCACAAAGTTGTGATGTACAAATCAAGGTTTCACGCAAGTTTTACTTGCTTCATTTTACTAGCTTCACATGATTTTGACATGATTTTCCACTTTTTTTTTTAAGTCTTATTAAGCATAAAAACATGATGTAAGAACTCTATATTTTATCCATTTTCTGTTTTGCTATCTTTGGTATTCTGACATAGAAGTGAAAGAAAATATTTAAACAAGAACACTTTTTATTTCGCATTTTATTTATGTCTGAGATTAGCCACACAGTGAGTGGAAGGACTGCAAAGAGCTACACATTTTAGAAGACCCTTCTTCACAGCTATATATTTGTAAATCATGAAACTTATACAAAGATTCTGGTTAAATTGTTTCTTACAACAAATAGAGAAACTGTAGACCATGATCTGGCAAAGCTATATACATTTACAGACTGTCAGGTCCATTACCTTGACAAAACTGAGACATCACATTCAAAATTCAGTTCTGCAACACAATGCATATTGAACTGAAGTGTCTAGTTTCATGCAACTGACTTTCACAACTACATCTATTTATCACAGATGATGAAAAAACCATCCTAGCAACAATTCAAACAACTGAATTGCTAAGACTTCTGAAGCAGAGGAGATCAGAAAATGAAAGATTCTTCCAAGCTCACAGAAAGCATTCACTTCACTACTTCAGAGGAGGGTGTTATTTCTCTTGTGATTTGGTGCACACTGTAAATGTGACAGTGAACATTATCTTTAACAGATAAGGATATATAATGGTAGGAGTGAAATATCTTGGAGTTCCTCAGGTTCATATTTTCCTCTGAGAGAAAAAAAAAGTAAATAAATCTATCAGAACACAACTACTTTCTCTTGCTTTCTATTCTTAGCAGTAGATGATACAAAAATAAAGTAACAACTTCCTAACTTAACCTTCTATGCACCTGTTGTACTGCAAATGGTATGAAGAACAAACCACCCAGTAATTCTCTCAACAGCACAAAGGTCTCTGTGATAAAAGGTACAGAAAGTCAAATTTAATCAAGATACCCTAGAGAAGAATGTAGCCTAGAGGCTGACAAACAGCTTCAGCATGAACACCACAGAACTTTTATATAAGGCTATTGAACTGTTGAAAACACCAGGGACTCTTCTACCTTCAGTTCAGGCTCATCATTCCCATCAACATCAATGGCAGCCATACAAAGGGAAGAAGAGGCCCTATCATATGCCAGGCTGCTTTAGTTGTTATGGAACTACTAAAAAGATATGTTCTGGCACTGAAAGTCTTTTAAATCTCTGATTGTTATTAATGTATTGAATGAGGTTCATGAAAGGAAGAAGCCACCTTGCTGTGCCACCTTGTTGATGCCACCAAAGGATGTGGACGTGACCATGTATAGAATCTACTTGTATCCCTGTTAATAACAGCTTCACAGAGTTGTACAGGTTGGAAAAGACCTTTAAGACCATCAAGCCACACCACCTTTGCGTATTGTGCCACAGTACCATGCGGTTTTCCTTGATATTTAATGTTGATGAAAAATTTGGGTCTTAAGAAGCTGAAGGCAGCTTTGACCTACCATACTTACTTTCTGATCAAAGGGGATGCAGAGCACACACAGAGTCAGCTCATTCACATTATCCTACAAAACCAGATAGACAGCCTTATTGGGTTCCACTGACCTCAAGTAAAGTTTCTGCTGTCATGACTCCAGTTAACACCATGCCACAGATTTGAAACAGAATATAGAGAACTCAATTTTCAATTCTATAAAGCATCATTCTCTTAAGAGAAAAGAATAGTTGTTGCAGGGGAGGGTTATCTCACTTGCTGCAGGGCATAAAAGGCCATAACGTGCAAAATCCTCCCAGGACAGAAGTTCAGCCTTGGAAACACTTAAATCTGAACTCTTTACATTGCCAAAGCTGAACTGAAGTTTTGATTCCTTGTCCAGGCTTCTCTGTATTGAATTGATATCCTAACTATAAGAACACCCAATGTAGCTCTAGTACTGCTAAAGCTTTATCATCAGCCTGTATAGACCTGCCATGGCTACCATTTAAGCACAGGACAACGTGTAGCCTTCTTCCTTGTTTGTCTACATGTAAAAACTTCTATGCTTTTATTTTGCTCATAAGAGAATCTGTAGATGATTGTTCATGGTGAATAATTTCTAAATAGAAGCTTGTTTAGATAGGACTGATGTTCATGAGACAACTTTATCAAGAAATAATGGCAAGATTACTTAAACCTGGGAGTCAACTGTCCTGCTGAATGTGTGTGTATCTACAAAGCCTGTCCCATGTTAGACAATATATGCTTAAAATAAAGGCAATTATCCCATGTGAGTATTACAGCAACATTATGAGAAAGTAGCTCTCAAGAGAGCCATCTGTCAAGATCCCACCTCCTACCAAAGAGGACAGATAGCGACCCTCTTTGAATTAGGGAATCAGCGAGCACCGATGTAAAGCAGCAAAGTATAACCAGCGGTCAGTGACTCTGATATTTTATATAAAATATGCTCACCCAGTAGAGTTTTCTAGTGTCTTTCCCTCTGTCCTATACAGTCATCTTAATCCCACAACACAGTTACTGTTATAGCAGTATTAGTTTTCAGTACACAAAGCAGCAAGCATATTTGTGTATATTATGGGAAACACAATAGTAATCTATGATATTTCCCCAGAGTGAGGCAGTTCAGGGGTTATTCAGTAGTAACTGTCATTGGTTTTAGTGCCTGCAGAGCTTGCCCACTCCACTAGCGTTCTGGGAACACTTGGTTGCAGTTTTAGTTTAAAAACGTCAAAGAGTTATTTCAGGGAACCCAACTTTCAGGATTTCAGGCTCCCCAGCAGTTTAAGTCTGAGGGTAAATCTTCACTGCAAAAGAAATTCATTCCAAATTCATTGAGAGCTTTTCAGTTCATCAGAATGAGCATTACTTTACATGACTATGATGCAAACTCACAACTCCCCGTTTCCATGGATTTTTTTCTGATTTCCTATGCCATTACCAGCTAATGTTTCATTTGCCAGTCAGAGACATCCTATTATCATGAGAAAGGCAGCAGGTTACAGTTGGCAGCAAGTGGGAGCATGAATGATTTGGTTCTGAAATGCTCTTGTCAGATATTTAAGCTATGTTAAGCCATTTTCCATTATAATTTCTCGCTCATACATTTAGTAACATGATTTTCTAAGACAATACCAGAATAATAAAAGTAACCTTTATGAAACACGCCCTCCCACAAATGGTAGGCAAGCTTGGCTCCTCTTTTTACAAAGATCTATTACTGCCTATCTCAGAACTTAAAGGCTTCCTTACACTGATATTGATGTCAGTAGTGTCTGGAGAGTGAATAATTTGGAGAGTAGGAGGAAAGAATGTCTACGAAAGAGATCTAGAAACATCTTCCTCTGGAACGTATTTGTTTCTATCATATCCTTGCAGCCCAACGTATTTCAAAAACAAGGTAAGTGTTCTCTGGAGTTATCCTTACACAGATATAAATGCCAGGAGTAGGAAAGCATGTTTAAGAGTGCACACATAACTGTCATCATTTTCAGTACTAAAGACCAAATTCAGAAACTCCACTGGAACTAGCAACTTTACATTATTTATTTCTTAACACAGAGATAAACAGTAGTTTGAACTGAAAATTTAATATTTTTAATTAATGTTTTCCATTATATTAACCAGTCTGAAGCTTTGCTGATGAGTACATGAGTGCAAAGTGTGCCTCTGCGCTTCCACCACTCAGACATCCATCCCTACTTACTCCAGCACACCAGTGACTTGTCTCTCCCCATCTCCCTCACAGCAGAATCATTGTGCCTCTTTTCATCCCAGATCTCTGGTTTTGCATTTTCCACTGCACCAGCAGCCCTGTTTGGTGCTGCCCTCTTCTGAGCCTCTTTCACTCCTTCATCCTGCACAGTCTTGTCCTCACCTTTCTTTCTGCTTGGAAAGAAATCATTGGGGTACCAAAAGCAGGTCTCTATGAAGAAGGTTTTTCTCAGACACTTAGCCCAGCTCTCTCCCACTGTTTCCTCCATGATGGTTACTAGCCTCTGAGCTGCCCTGGTTCAGCTGGTTTTTATAGGAAGGAAATTAGAAAAGGGGGGGGTGGTATTCCTGGCTTTTATTTCAGACCATTGCTTTGTTGTTGTTGGGGTTTTTTTCTTGTTTTGATTTGGGTTTTTTAGGGCACTGCACCACACACAGCCAGCTGAACAAGCTGACAGAAATCATACTGCTGCCCAGTGGAGCTGTAATAGGATGTACTTAGCTACATGGGGCTGGTAGGCAGAACAAACATATATCAGACCCTGTAAAACACCTTTTAGAATCCAGTAACTAGCTTTTTTTCTTCACAGTGGTAACAAAGATAAAGGCTACTTAGTCCCTCAGCAACATAACAGAGATCCCTGGCATACAAAATTCAAATTTTCAGTAGCTTTCTGAGCCCTGGTCAGAATAACTACCTACTAGCAGAGAAATGCCAACATCTAGCTACAGATTTTCTCCACACCACATGTTCTCACCAGAAAGTACCATTATCCACCAATCAAGTGCTTGTATTACACAGTAGCCACTGGTCCTGACCATTTTTACCTAAATGCTGCCAGTTTTCCCTCCCTCATAAATCACTCCTTCACTGTAACAATCCAAGATTAACACTTCTTTGCAGCTGAACTTTAACATCTGGAAGAGTAGAGAGGCTTTTCCTAATAAACATGTAACAGCAACAGGCAGGCTAGCAGAGGAGTGGCAGGAGACTCAATAGGAAGGCAAAGCACAAGGTAAAATGACTGTGGTGCTGTGTAACAAGGCAGCACAAGAAGGTAACATTGCTCCTGCAACTTTTGCACAGAGATCTCCAAGCTTATTCTCTCTAGGAGCACAGTTTGGTATTTATATCAGTTTTACTAGTATCGAGGGAGGTGGCTTTTCAGCAAGGAGATTTTCTATCAATTCATTTGCCTGTCAGATTAGGGGGGGGGAAGCAAATCTGATGCTTCTTATCTTTGACTTGTTTTCTAGATCACCATCTTGATAACTTAGGTCATTTTCACTCATTTTGGTATTATTGGTCAAACTGGTAGGGTGTATATATACACAAACCATCTATTTCGTCTAACATTTTTCTTAGCTAAAGCTTCTATTCTTATCATTTTACATCAATATAGCCCAAGTAGCAAGTAAACAATCCAGACTGAGAGGACATTGTTCCACTTTACTTCCCCATTCTTCTAATAAGTTCTGAAGTTTTAAAATAAGGATTCTATTTCTTCTTTTTAAAAAAATTCATTTTTATTAATTCTTAAGGAATTTTAAGCACTGAATAATATTGTATGAAGAAAACATCATCACAAATGCAGGGATTCTAAGCACAGGATATACAAATTACTCCTGAAGCCATGCTTAGTTATTAATCAGTAATGTAAACCATGTAAAATCTATATCCCCTGCTTTCCATAGCAGAAGATACTTTCAGAGATTCCCAGTGGGGCTCAACAGAAACAGCTCTGTAGTCTGACAATCTTACCTTGGGCCTCAACCTCCATCAGCAGCAGCCAGCCTGGATACAGTCTTGACAAATAAGCTCCAAAAGCTCAAAAAATGAATCAGGCAAAGGAACCACTGGGTTTTGAATCTCTCAGAATCTCTATGTTGGAAAAGACCCACAGGATCATTGAGTCCAAACATTCCTATCAATCACAAGCCATGCCCTTCAGCACCTAGTCCACCCGTGCCTTAAACAACTCCGGGGAAGGTGAATCAACCACCTCCCTGGGCAGCCTGTTCCAATGCCTAATGACCCTTTCTGTGAAAAATTATTTCCTGATGTCAAGACTGAATCTCCCCTGGAGGAGCTTGAGGCCATTCCCTCTTGTCCTATCCCCTGTCACTTGGGAGAAGAGGCCAGCTCCCTCCTCTCTACCACCTCCTTTCAGGTAGTTGTAGAGAGCAATGAGGTCTTCCCTCAGCCTCCTCTTCTCCAGGCTAAACAACCCCAGCTCTCTCAGCTGTTCCTCATAAGGCCTGTTCTCCAGCCCCTTCACCAGCTTTGTTGCTCTTCTCTGGACTCGCTCCAGAGCCTCAACATCCTTCTTGTGGTGAGGGGCCCAAATCTCATACCTAAACCAGCTTTATTGTTGTAGGTTCTGGTTTCTAGCTGTTGGCTGGCTGAGGCTGATGTTAAGCAGGATTCAGCAGCATGGCCATTATGTAGTGCTTCAAGAGAAACCCCTGCTATCCAGTAATATCAGCAGCACTTCAAAGAGATCTGTGGTATGAGACACAACTATGGACAGAACAGTCCTAAAACTGCTAGCTTGCAAAACACCGGGCAAAGATGACATGCTGTTTTCCATCAGAGAATAAATAACTGTGGAAGAGTCTAAACTGACAAACATCTGAGCCTCACCAGCTGAGTCTACTGGCGAAGTGGGAGAAGGAATTTATACAAGTCCTCTCTATACCTCTAATTCTTTTGCCAGCTCCCCAGGTGGACCAGATGATACCAAAGAGATCTTTCCCCCATCCTTTTGCCAATCTGACTGTGTCTGTTTAAGAACTTTTATCAACAAAACTCTCTCCTTTAATGATACGGAAAGTTGTTTTAGTTTTTAGCATATTTCTAGTTGACAGGTAGTCTAACAAAAAAAAAATTTAAGCACGGAAAAAATCAAGACATTAGCTAAAGAGCAATATGTTGTCTTCACATAACTCAAATGTATTTGCATTAGTCCAAGAAGAACTACTCTACATGCACCCGTTCTTTAAATTTGCTAATTGTTCTCTCTCATTGGTAAAACCAGGGCACTTAAAAGTAGGAGTCAATTCTTTCAAAAGTTCGCAGAACCAATGCAGAGAGCAAGATGCAGGCAATGAGCCTCCTTATCCATGACACTGAAAAGTATCCCTGTTTATCTCTGTGGCAAAGCCAAAACCAGTGTAACCAAATGCCTTTTCTCTGTAGCGTTAGAAACCACTGCTCCATACACAGTGTAGTGGAGAATAAGAACTCCAGGGTTTACTCAAAAAATAAATGCTACAGAAGTGAAGACAGTTTGTAGAAGTTTTGTGGGAATATCTGAATGTCTTCTATTAAATCAAAAACAAATTTCAAATTAGGGTGACATATGACCACAAGCATGAAAAAAGCTTTACCTTTGTGCTTATCTTGATGAAGAATTCATCACATCTTTACCCCCTGGAGTTTTCCAGAAGCCTACATTCTGATATTCTCTGCATTGCTTTAAGCGATGCCCAGTTTTTTTCAAACTGTGAACTCCCCTGTGACAGCACATTTTAGGTACTCTTTCCTGTTTCCTGAAGCCCAGAATGACAAATACAGGCAGTCTTACTGGAAACAGATTGCTCTCTTCACTAGTAGTTTAAAAAACAAATCTGTTATTTCTGCAGCATATCTAGACACAGAAGATACAAAACAATAACAAGGTAAACTGGAAATAAACACAGATCATAGGATATGATTACAAATGACTCATCACTGACATAAATCAACAATTAACTGACACAACAAAAACATCAGAAGGTACAGTAAATTCTTGCAATGTATTCACCCTAAACAGGGTTAATCCTTATCATACTGATGGTTAGGTCGAAACGCCATGCAAAACCAAGAAGGACCATGGAGAATGTCAATTTTTTTCCCTATCTTTCCTTCCCTATGAAAGATTCTGGGATGGATTCTTCTCTGCCTAGACCATTCATATGAATGATGTTTCAGCTGTTGTTATGCAATTTTGTATTTGGATGAAAATACTGAAGAACTGATTCAGTCTGGACAGGTTTGTCAGAACCTTGATGTCAGCAATAACCTAGGTTTAGGTATTAAAATATTGTGACATGGATTAAAGAATCAAGAGCTTCTTTAAACATAAATACAACAAGGAGGGGTGAGAGTCTTTTAGTTTTCTTCCAATATTTTAAGAGTTTTGGATTACTTAATAGGTCAGCATATTGCACATAAATGAAGACAGGCTTTAAGTTAAGTTAGTAAGCAAACAAAAAACCCCATAAACATTCACATGTAGGACCCATAGTGTGACAGATTTACTCCATTTGTATTCATCAACATACAGTTTTTGAGCCAGATTTTTCCTGTTTGAAAAGAATAGATCACAGTAAACCATGTCCACCCATATTTGAGAATAAACCAACTATGTTTCTCTTGGATATACAGAGTTTAGTACTCGACCACCTCATTGTTGATGTTGCCTTGGATACAAGAACTGCTCTAGATCAATTTAGCAATTAAGGATTTGATCTGGGAAGATTCTGTGCCTTCTGGCTTTCATCCAGCAAAGCACTTATCCACCTGTGTACCTTTAATCACTCAAATGGCTTCAATAAATTGGGACAACTTACATCCTTAAAGTTAAGTTAAATTTAATGCTTAAATCTTACTGGATTGCTGCCAGGGCATTTAACACCTCGCAAGAACAAACCCCAAGCAAGACTGGTCATCGCAAATGTGAGAAGAACAAATCTGGTACATTTTTTTCCTGTTACAAAAACTTAGCAATGAAAAGTCACATAAAGTGTTTGCTTCTTCATTTACTGCAGATATTTTTCTGATTAAGAACTTAAATACATGAACTATTATTTAAAACATCAAAATTATTTCAGAGCATATGATATGCAAATAATCTAACCTAAGCATGTATACTCTTGCCTCATGACCCAAAATAAAAGCATAAGGCGTTAGCAGGAACAGACACTGGCTGCATTCTGTGGAGTGAATCTGGTTTTCAGCTTCACAACATATTAAGGATGGTTTAGTTTACCAACAAAGTTTTTAAACTGAAAGATTCAACTGAAACTGGCAGCAGATTTTAATGTGAAGCAAGACTTCTCTCCCATCTCCACATCCTTCAGATTGTTTGACCCCATCCCTTACAGTGAAGGCTGAACACAGTGCACAAAAATTAGCCATTGTTATCAATGTAAATGTCCCCAAGTTCAATTTTACATATGAGGCTCTTCTATTAAACAGAATTAAATTGTAACCTTGGCAACAAGGAAAGCGGGGAAAAAAAATCGAAACACAGTAAGAGAGGACTATTACTAGAAGCTCTTATACCTCTCTGGAGGTATAAGCGGGTTAGGTTGTCCAGTGTTCACGGTACCCTTTTTCCTTGACCCCAGGCAAGTGTTCCTTTCCCAGCAGAAATGCCTCACTCCACACAGAGCCCTCCATGGATACAAAAGGTAATGAGCAACCAGCTGGAGGAGTTTGGGGCAATGTTAGGAATGAAAACTCAGAGGTGCCAACCTCTGAGTTTTCCAGTATGGCCATTGTCTATCCATCCTTCACAAGCAACAGGCCTGGCTTCCTACCAAGTGTAGGGGAAGAATGAATTAGGGATTTGTCACTTTTATCACACCAGCATCACAAATCCCCATACCACACATGAAGAATACGCACTGCCTAGCCTCCAAACTCTCCTCTTCCCCACTCCTTTAAATCACCATTGAATTGGCTATACAAGCCTTGAACCACGTAATTGAATTCCTGAAAGCATTACCATTCTTTTTGAGAACATTTTGAATGAATAGACACAAGTGAACAGGCTCTACAACTCTCATAGAGAAAAGGCAAGCCAAGGTAGTACAGACCAGACTGAAGAATCTACTCTGACATATAGCCCTTACCTGCACAACAGGGATAACAATGCTTTCCTGTTGGAGTGGAATGTTGTAAATATTTGGAATACATTCTGAGATCCTAGCAGGTAAGGTAAGTAAGTATAAAAGAGGTATTTATAGACAAAGTGATAACCATATTTCCTTTCTCTCTTAGTTTCTGCCCAATCAAGTTTCAAACAGAGCTCTCTTACTCTGTCCTTGTGTTTCTAAAACTCCAGTGTTATCTGCAGAGCACTGAAAACTCTGACATCTGAGGGAAAACAAGGAATACAAAGATACAAAGTAGCCTGTCTAACTTCTCCCCCCTCTCTCACCATCTTCCCTCCAAACTAAATCAAGCCAGAAGAATAACATCTATAGACCAATTAAACTCAATAGGCTGAAGATGCTCACAAGGGAGTAGTCACAGTCTAAGTAAACAAATCCTTTCCAACACTCTCGAGGACCATTAGCAAAAGGTCACTTTCAAGCTTTATCATTCTCTCTTCAGCTGTTAATTGCAACAGGCCAAAATACCACTGTCCACTATAAGAAAGAAATGTAGACAGATCAAACTGGAGTTAGTAATTAATTTACAGTTGGGGAAGGGACAAGGGAAATGCTCAAACTTGGTGTCCAAAGCCAGATGGGGAATCTCCAGACCCTGCTCGTTGCTACAGAAGATATAGCCTGAATGCTTAACTCTACAGTCACCTCACTCCTCTCCAAGACAAGCTGGAGCTAACTGAGAAAGCTTGAATAGTTTTTGAGAGTTGTTTAAACACCTTTTAAAAACCCAACCTCTCTCATCCACACTGGACAAGTTCAGCTGTTCCCTCTTCTCAGAAGGCCTTAACTTGCCTCTTCTGACTTCTCCTGATCCTTTGCTAGTGCAGACATCCCTCCTTTCAGTCACACTCAGTAACTGCCTACTGTGCTGCTGCAGTTCCCCAGCTCAGATGGGAGCCAGCTCCTGCTCACAGTGCAGGGACAGACATAGACTCATGCCCATGGAGAGGGAACAGCCTCAGCTCACAGCTACTGATGTGCCAAGCACAGGCACTGACTGCCTCATGCACCCAATTCGTCCTCAAGAACCAGTCTAAAAATCTACTCACCCTGCTTGTATTAATCATAGATTCATAGAATCATTCCTGTCCCGTTCTGTTCTTAGTTTTCTGCAAAGTTAGTTTATAACCTCTCAATGCTGAGGAATCTAATTTCACCTTTTAATTATTTCTTCATTTTGCACAACATTAAGAGAGAGAAAAGGAAGAGCTGCTAGTAGGTAGGACTATTCAGAGCACCAGCTGTCCTGTAAGCACTTACCAGACGTTCTTCATTAATGACTAATATATTCAGATAGTAGCAAACTGCAGCATTTTTGCTTTTTGCCAACAATATGTGTATTTAATACAGCAGGAAGCGTTGCCTGATTATGAGAACTGATACAAAGAAAAAAAGCAGAACAGCTGGTTTGGGGGAAAGAATTAATGATTTCAGCATCTCTGTTTATGAATCTGATTATTGGTGTTTTCAAAAAGAGGGGCTAACTACAGTGAATGAATGGAGATGGGGAATTAAAACAGCAAAATGGTTGTTTAAATCATTCATATGATAGCTTTCCCTTGAAATCACATGCATCCAAGACACAAGTGACAAGCAGATCAGAGATCTCTACCAGTTATTACCTGGTCTGCAAGTTGCTCCTAAATAAAATCTATGCTGTGAAGATTCTTGCACTAGGGGAAGGAAAGAATTCAATACTTGACTCAGCTCTTACTTTAAAAGACTGAAGACAGGACCACCAGACCCACAAGAGCTAAGACACCACAGAACAGCAGTGTTCTGGAAAAGATATTCTGATTGCCAAAACTGCACGAGGGAGAGTTTCAAGAAAAAGCAGTGTCAGTGGAATAGAGTGTATATTTAAGCAGAAGAAAATTCTTTTCCATTTAATAAAAATCTAGGTCTGTCATTCTTGTGCATTTCAGACAAGAAGCTTGTGTATGGTTGTATTCTTCCCAACTAATATTTTCCTAAAACAAAACCACTGAACTTGGTACTACCAGAAGGCACAGTCTCTACTCACGCAAGACAAACATGTAGAAAAGAGCCTGATCTAGTTGAAGGTGTATCTGTCCATGTAGGGAGTTTTGGAACTAAACAATCTTCAAGGTTTTTTCCAACACAAACCATTATATGGTTCTGTGATTCCAAGACATGCAAGGTTTTGCCCTTTTTCTCTGCCAAGACTTCCCTTGATAAATAAGCATCTCTTACTGCAAACAAACTGAAGCGTGAGCAGGCTACGGAGTTTAAGCTTCAGAGCCGTATGTTTAAATAAAGAAGTTTTCCCTGACACAACCAATAGTCTCCCTGTGTGACTGTACTACTGGTAAGACCAGGACCAGTTCCTGCTTGGTAGTAGTGTAAATCTGAAGTAACTGCACAGAGATCAGAATTCAATTCCCTGCTGCTTAAATGTACGCAAGAGAATCCTTCACTTCTGTTTTACCTGCCAGGAAAGAGAAACAGTGTTTGAAGACAGTGTAGCACAGCTGCAGATAGGCAAATTCATTGGAGAAATCCTCTTTAAGCATAACTAGTATAAATACTAGTTGATATGAGGTGGTGATCAGATGCCTCAGACCTTGTAAGAATCAGTAAAGAATTAAGATTTTGTTGTTGTTGTTTAAAAGAAAATTAGATGTTTAAAGTAATGCAGGTAGCAGCAACCTGCCATACATGACTGGATGCTGTGATGTCACGTAAGTAAACCATTCACTTGCCTCCTCTGTGAATGAATCACATCATTATACAGCCTGCATTGATTATCATATTACCAAAAAGATCTGAGGCTCCTTGGTCGTTTCCATTTCTTGTCACATTTATAATGACCAGCCAAAACAGCTTGCCTGAGACAAGAGGCAGTCACTTCGAAGGAAGAGTAATAACCAAAAATGTGTCAAATGTGCTCCTATTACAAGGACACCTGAATACCTAATTATGACTGCATGACAGAAAGAGTATGATGCTGTCCATGATGTTTCATAGAGGAAAGGGTAGCAGATGGTTTGTTAATGCAAATGGTCCCCAGGGAGGCTGATCTATTTGGTTATTATACATCAGATCTTCCCCTGCAACCCCTCAATCCAAAGTTTTAAGAACATTTTTATATTCTTTACTTATTTATGCAGAGTAAACAAATCCAAAGTGGTCTACACAGGAGTAACTTCATCTCATAGTCTACGGTGATACTTGCTAAGAAGATTACTGTAGCTTGAAGTGACTGAAGCAACCAATTCCTTCTACTGCATGCAAAGGCTATTCTGGGTACTATTTTAATCACTATTTAGAACCTCTTCCTTTCCTCCTCCACAAAACCTCAGTAAAAAAAATCCCTTTGGGAATGCAGGTACTAACATTTCTCATTTAATTTCAGAAATTAAGTGCTTTGGAAATGGGGGGGGGGGGCGGAGGAAGTCCAAAGACCTCAACCTCAGCGTTCAGTGTTTCCTTAATTAAGGGTAACCATGACCAGAGACAGTCACATTTCAACAGACTGATCTAGAAAATGAGGGGATGAAGAAAAATGCTTACTTTTCTAGACAACACAGCTACTCTGAGTACTAAAGCCTGGAGTTTCCTCGCAGGCGTTTATGCACAGGAAAAAAAACAAACAAAAGCCCATAGATTCATATCAACATACATCCCTACTGTTCTAGAATACTAGGACACCATAGCACGGGGACTTGCACAGAGCAGCATATAAGAGACTGAAACAACAAAGATGCAGCAACAGTCCTTTTACAATTACAGTTACTTAGGAGACAGCACTGTCTGCAACCGACAGCAGAAATGGCAAACTTAGGCTTGTTCTCCTAGATTCCAGAAGCAAGTCAAGTTGTCACACGGTAGGCTTATTACTTTTCAGTTATAACAGCACACAATGAAATGCCTGTGGAAGAGAATATAGATAAATTGAGGTCAGAAGGGACTGCTGGGAGTCATTTGGCTACGACGTTTCAACATTCCCTTTCACCTTGATCAAAACTGGGCCAACTTTGATGCTAAATCCAACTTCATCTATAGACAAAGTTGATCATGGGCTTCCCCAGATGAGTTTGAATACTTGCAAGGATGGAGACACCACAACTACTGTAGACATGGCTCTAGCATATGGCCCTCACAGAGAAAACATTTTTTACCACCTAATTGGGATTTCCCATGTTGCAGCTTCTGTGCATTGCCTCTAACCATGTTACTGTGCAGCTCTAAGGGGAGTATGGCTCTGTCTTCTCTGTAGCCTCTTGTTATGTAGTTGAAATCAGCTGTCAGATCCCACTTGAGCTGCTCTTCAAAGTGAGCAAACCCAGCTCTCAAAGCATCTTCCCTCATTCCAAGCTCCCTGCCCTGATCATTGCAATGTCTGGACTCACTCCAGTTTGTCAATACAATTCTGGTACTTAGGAGCCCAAAACTGGACACATTGCTACAAAAATGGCCTCACAAATGCTGAAGAGAGGTGTGCAAACACTTCCTTCAAGCCTGCTGGCTACACACTTAATAATATAGCCCAATATGTGGTTAGTGTTACTTTGTGAAGAGCAAGAAGGGAAAATAGCAGACTGTAGCCCAGCTTGAGGCATTCTCAGCTCAAGCTTGAGAAAATCCTGTGATTGAACTGATACAGTAATTTTGATAACTTTTAAACTTGAGACATGTCCTAATATTTGACCCAACAAAGTTTTACAAAAATGACACCATCTTCCATTCTGAAAATATAGCCTCCCAGCTGCTCCAAAAAGCACAGCTGTAGCTCTCTTGACATGGCTAAGTCACTAGCAAGCAGACAGTTTAAAAAAAAAGTATTAAGAAGGAGGGATCTGTTTGTGGGGTTTTTTTCAAAATAGGTAACACATGGGAAAGAAAACCTCATTCCATCTGTGCCCCAGTTGTCTCACTATATGGACCATCTTGAATTTTTGGCCATCTCTGGCTCTGCCTGCCTGCAGGTTGTGGGTGGGTGAGGTGTTAAACGCGTAGGGTAGGCCTGTCATCTCACAGCTCTACCGTGTTTCTACAAAATTTGTGAAGTCTAGATTTACTCCGATCACACTTGTATTCCTGTTGAAAAGTTAGTCAGGGATTATTCTTTTACACAGCAGTGGAAGAAAACACTTACTCATTGTACCTTTCCTCTTGAGAAACCTTTATGTTATATTTGTAGAACTATGGAGGTTCATTTAAAAAGAAAGCAAGTTTCCAAATAGTTTTTGATGCAAAGCATATGGATAAACTTTTTTTTAAAATCTGTATGCAATTTTTCACATTCTACATTCATCTTCTCTCTTGTTTTCCCTTTCACATTCCCTTTTTCCTCCCCAGCACCTCTAGGAAAAAACAACTATAGCATGGCACAGTTAAGCCAAAAAAAAATTGGCTACAGTAGTCAAAAAACATTTATAGAGGGATTAGTACTATAATGCTATGCCACTTTTTCTGCTGCATTACCATCTATCACATATTTATAGAAACTGTTAAAAACACTATTTCTCTGAATAAAGCTATTTGGAAGATGTGGGCTCCCTTTTGAAATACAAAAGTGTGAATTTCTTACAAAAGTTTGCTTAGTTTGTTCCTGCACCTTGCAAACCAAATAAGGAGAGGAAAAATAAGGTATTAAGAACAGAAATGTAAGCTTTACAAAAGCACTTAATTTTCTGTGGGAACAAGAGACACCAACTTAAAGATTATGTTCATGGATATGTCATTTCATCAACAACAAAGATATGTTCACAATGCACAAACTAAGCCATAAACACACATACAAAAAGTTGTTTTTGTTCCTAATCATCTGTGTATTCAGAGATCTTTTATCAGTGTCATTGTGCTTCCTGTGTTAAAAAAAGCAACTTAAAGCAATAAGAACCACCTCCGGGTAATTCTGACTCACATCACCTACCAAAGACTAATAGAAATCCATACAAGACAGAATAAGTTTGTCATCCCAATCAAAGCCAAATGAAGTGTGAGAACCTGCTACTGCTGCTCCCAAACAGAAACCCTAGATTTTCCTAGAACTACTGCCCCACTGAATGCAATGAAACTATTACTGGGGACAAGTTACTTCAGTACAAGCTTTGTCTCTTTCATTGATGCTTCTGCTACCAGTCCCTATGAGAGGCTGTGTTTGAAGCTTGACACGGGTCTGCAGTGTGCGCTCGCAGTCTAGAGGGCCAACCATATCCTGGGCTGTATCAAAAGAAGCATGGCCAGCCGGTCGAGGGAGGTGATTCTGCCCCTCTATTCCTCTCTTATGAGAGCTCACCTGGAGTATTATGTCCAGTTCTAGAATCCTCAACATAATAAGGATATGGAACTGTTGAAGTGGATCCAGAGGAAGGCTACAAAGANATCACCTACCAAAGACTAATAGAAATCCATACAAGACAGAATAAGTTTGTCATCCCAATCAAAGCCAAATGAAGTGTGAGAACCTGCTACCAAACAGAAGTTGGGAGTGGTGGTGAGGCACTAGAAAAGGTTACTCAGGGGTTTTTTGTGGGTTTTTTTTTGTTATAGTAGTCAGTTAGGTTTAACATACTTTACATTGCAAAAACATTGCAGTGTTCAGCTACAAGTCATTTGGAGAGGATTTGGTCTCCAAAGCTCATGGCAAAACTCTTTCTTCCAATACACCATGCTCCATAGCATAGAGCTCCATAAAGTACAAAGCAACAACTGGGAATCTAAAACTCAGGCATATATACATATGTGCGTGTCTCTAGTAGATATGTTAACCTGAGTACGTTCATGAGACATGACTAGGACACTCTCTGAAGTCTATTTCCAGCTATTATTGATTCCTTTTTAATTAATTTAACCATTAAACTATAGTGTTCCCTGCAATCCATGGTCCCACTAGCTTTAGTAGGTTTAGAAACAAAATTCAACACCCTGCAAATGCTACCAGTTTGTGTTGTATGTGCTACAAGAGGCTCCTTTCCATCTGTAAGAAAGAGGAGTACCAGGATAACTCGTCTCCAAACTTCCTCCTCTTCATTCAGTTTTGCAGGCTGCCTGTGAGACACTCCCAGTTCATAATCCACCTTCCATTGTCTCAGAAAAAGCATCCATCTGCTTCCGCCCTTGCTCCTTCCAAGCAGGGTAAGGATCCTCCCCCAACCTCCCAGTACATACTTTTAATCTGAGAACATCACAATAGTGTCCTATTTAAGTATTAGGCTTGCCATCAACCAAGCATGGCCCCAGACAGTGTAATTTAAAGTCAATTACACTTCTACTAATTTTACTGCTCAAAAAAACTTAGTCTCCACAAATACAGTTCTTGAAGACACCTAGCACTCGTTGCTCTATAGCTGCTTGCATCAATTATTCTATAAATAACTCCTTATTGCAGCATGGAGAATTCATTCTTAATTACCATTTAGTATAGTTTTCAAAATATTTCTTAAATAGACCACTATTTATCTATGCGGGGTTTGAAGATTTAAAGATTGTCCTCTTCTATAGGAGACAAATAGCGAGCTTTCTGCTGTTATGAAGATGAGTGTGAAACACCGGATGCTTGCCAGACAGTAAAGTTTGTTATTGCCAAAAAAACTCCCCACATCTCCACGTGCCAAGCTTTTCTCTAAATATCCACTGATTTCCCTGTGTGCATATGGACTGCACACAGGAAAACAAGTAAATGAGAAACCATGCAAATTCCTATGATGTTCTGCAGTAACTCAGCCTATTGAACCATGCCGGGAAATATGCAAAAAAATTTTAGCTGCCTGAACCACCAGTACAGCTGCTTGCAAAGGTTTCAGTAAGCGAAGAGCAATCTAAAGATTTTTGAATTATGGTGCTATGAAATACACTTTTGTAGGTTATGCAAACATCACCAATTTCTTCCAAGGGAAGGTGAGCATTTTCTAACCAATGAAGTTTGTCTGGAAAACATCTAAAGGTTATGATACTCAGGGATACAGAATTAGCATGAAGAAGGATAAAGCTACTGGGATCCTGCAGCAAAGAAAAGGACACCTCTTTGGACGTGTTAACAAATGTAACAGTAACAGTGCATATGTGGTGACATAGCTCCAGTGCAGGTTGGGAAGATATAGCAGGAAGCCTAGAGAGCTGCTCCACTGACAACAGCATGTGTCAGGACTTGATTTTCCACTTTTGCAACTGTCACATCATCCCCACTGTGATGGACAGGTAGCCATCCTTCATTACAGTGTGAAATGCCCCTGTAGCAAACAGAGAATCTCTCCTAAAAGTTTGGGTCCTTAGAACTGGGAATATGAGTTCTGAGGTCTGTAGAAGAGTTCTGTCTCCTCTGCAGCTGCACTGAACTGTTCGGATTCTCAGTGGTTTTGTGGTCTGAGAATAGGCTGAGACTGAAACTCGATACAGTGCAAGTGGAGTATCCAAGCACACTGCAGTGGGATTACTGCTGCTTGCGCCTGAGTTGCCGAGGGGGAGAAGCTGCTATTTCTAAAGGGACAGGTTGTTCTGCTTGACATTTCTGGAGTGCTCAGTAGCTTATGTCAAGTCTCTCACAGAACGTTCTGTTCATGTCAGACAATAAGCCCAACAACTTAGTTCATCAGAGGATGCTCATGGTTGAAAATTATTCCTTCACTTGTAAGAATTGTAATTTCCTGGAATAACAGATAATAATATCAGTTATATTTAAGATGAAAAAGTCTCCAGCTGCTACTTCTGGATAGGTTATCTTTGAAGGATAAGCTGTTGCCTTGGAAGTAAAACAGCAGTAGAGAGTGTTTTAATAGAGAATATTTGTTCTGCTACATCAAGTTATTGGGCTGATAAAAATGTTGGTATTGTTGGCATGTTATTTAAACACTGCATACCTTAAGCTAAGTGTTTACATAAAGCTGAATACTTACAAAACTATATGTGATTTTATTGCTGTATACAATCAAATGCTTAAAAAAGATCATAACTGTTATTTCAGAAACATAAGGAAATCATTCTAGAGCAATGCCACAGAAGTATTAAGGCTGCTGGGATGTGCTGCAGAATCTAAACAAGAAGAAAAATACCACAAAAACTCAAATGGCATAAAATTTCATTAGAATGGAAAGTAAAGCACATCTTCAGTGTAAGCTTCTATAATATTTATTTGCTATGAACTTATGTACTCTCTGTACACAATGACTCTGATACAGGCTGCCATTCTCAAGTCCACCTATGATTAAGTTGGTTGTTTCCACATGGAATAACCCTCTTAGAAACTAAAACATTCCAGAAAACCAGAGGGTCTAACAAGCAATGAGGAATTTGCTTTAGTGAACCCTGAATCTAAACATTAACTTATTTAACAACAGAGCAAAGGAATACCTCAGCTATTATTCATTACTAGACTGTAGTGATATGTTAACTTCCTTTTCTTTCTGAAAAAGAAAACAAAACAAAAACATACTGAGAATTTGTTTACTTCAGAAAATAACAGATGTACTGTGGTTATGTAAAACAATTCTTCAGTAATAGGTAAGCTTACTCCAGAAGAGTAGTGGGTTTTTTTCCATTTTAGTTTATTTTGCTTCAAAGACAATTAACTGCAGACACTGCTTTAAAATTACTAATCTCATTTTGAAGTTTCTTCTGTGTTTGTTTGTTTGGGGGTTTTTTTGTAACTCATGATTATTTTTACAAATCACCTATTATATAGCAGCTGTGAACCTACAGGTGCAGGACACACCTGCAGTAAAGGATAGTTGCCTACATTTGCTTGACAAATCCAGATATGTCTGCTCCAATTCATGTGTGACAGCTAGTTCAATTAAATGTTGAATTCAAGAATGAAGCAGAATCAAATTATTTGATCCCAGTTACGACTTTGCCAAATCCAGTTTTCTACCAACAGGCATTTGGCACCACAGCTGTAGTGCTCCTAGGTGATACGAATATTGTGCCGCTTACATGCCCAGGGAGGTGGTTGAGTCACCTTCCCTTGAGGTGTTTAAGGCACGGGTGGATGAGGTGCTGAGGGGCATGTTTTAGTGTTTGATAGGAATGGTTGGACTCAGTAATCCGGTGGGTCTCTTCCAACCTGGTGGTTCTATGATACTATGATTAGGATAGGGAGAGATCACTCTCCAGTTGCCATCACAAAAAAAGACTCTACTTGGGAATAAATTAATTTGTTTTATTACCAATCAAATCAGAATATGGTGATGGGAAATAAAAACAAATCTTAAAACACCTGTTTACAATGTAATACTGAACTATATCGGTAAAGAGAACATTATCACATTTAACTGATACGAGCTTTTTCCAGACAAGAAATATTTGGAATATATCCTTCATAAGAGCTTTTAGAAGAAAAAAATAGCATTTACTAGATTTAATTTTTTCTACACATAGAACATGTACAAGTAGGAATTCTAATGCAATTATTTTCAGGAAAGGAAAGCTTCCATTCGTGCACAAATACAAAGTACTGACCTGAGTGAACCATAGTAATTCCCAAATTACTTCCCCAGGGCAAATTATATTTAGTAAGGAAGCTGCAGGTAATTTCCACAAATTACCAAGAAAGTTCCATCTTCCCTTTTGCTCATCACATCCAGCTGTATTGTAACAGAGAAGTGGTTTATCTGGGGCAGAGAAACAAGGCTGTGCTTCTATTTATTTTCTAACATGAACAAAACCCATTTAGAAATGCAGAGCTCCCAAAAAAACCCACCAAACCCCAATCATCTCTATAATGCTATTCAAGTAGTCCTTCCTCTAACTCTACCTTCAGCATCAACAACACAAGAACACTAGATTATTCTCTTCTACTGTCATGCTAAAGAAGCTTGTTACAGAGAAACCCCTCCAGATTAGTAATCCCTCCTCCTGTCATGGAAACAGATCAGTTGCAGTAGTCTGTCTATCCAGATCAGTCTCAGCATATGTCTCCCAGCAGGTCTTCAAACACCAGCAGAATTCCTACCTCTCATTTCCAACACAGCAGTTCACAAACCACCCCCCTCTGACTCCACTCATACAATTTGGGTCCAAAGTACTGACTGCAGAGGTCTGGATTTAAGCAACAGGAAAAGAGGTCAAGTAGGGCATAAATACATACTGTCTTTTCCTCCTTCCATTTCAAATTGATGACAAATCCCCAAGGAGAGNTTCCAACACAGCAGTTCACAAACCCCCCCCCTCTGACTCCACTCTCCAAGGAGATATCTCCAGTCTATTAAGTCTGTCCTTCCCCCACCATATGAGTTACAACAGCCATCTCTTCCTATGCTCAGATGCTGGAAGTCTCCATTCCTGCTTTCCTAGATTAAAGGTCCAACTCCCTAAGTCAAATGTGCACTTGTGACAGAAAACAGGAACATACATAAAGGATCGGTTTTAAAGTAATGCATAGGTAATTAATTCATAGAGAATGAATAGAAATTTGTTTCAAAGATTGCAATGTGGCTGTATAAGGAGGCTAACAGTATTGGATACTGTGATCCAGAAGTTTCACACACAACTTCACAATAGTTAAATAAAGTCAGGAGAGACTGCCAGCTTTCCCATCATCAGAAATATGCAGTACAATCCTGTTGCTAATTGTTTCTTTAAGTGCCCTGGCAGGGCGGAGTTGGGAAATTCACAAAAGTTTTAAATGACATTGTTGTGTTATGTTAATGAAGTAACTTGCAGATGGGGGCAGGAGTTTGCGAGCTAGCAGCAAAGAGATGTGGGATGGGCGGTTGCCAAAAAACGCTTGTTGCAAGGGTAGAAGTGACCAATCAATGTTTACCTGATGTTTTGGCCTGCTTGGACTATAAAAACAACGAGTTGACCCTTAATAAAGGACTTCATCTGAAATCATATTGATTTGTTCGTGAAGTTCATTGGCCCTTGCCGCATTACAATCCTTGCAATGGACATTGTCATGTCAGTAAGAGAGTTTTGTATGCTTAGAGCTCATGCTCACTTTTTACTGGATTAAGGTGGCTTTATATCAATAGACCTACTAGAGAACAAGAACACAACTTCAGAAAAAAGTGTTGATTAATGTAAGTAGCACAATATTTGTATCACCTAGGAGCACTGCAGCTGTGATGCTTCCTTGTTAATTCTATATCAGGTGTACCAAGTTCCAGCAGTCTTCCAACCCTACACTGGAACAGAGGAGACTCACCAGCCTGCAGCAGTAGCAAAAGGGACATTCATGCCAAGAGACAGTTCTCTGCCAAGTCAGCAGTAGCCTGAAGAAAGCTAGGCAGGCCTAGGAACCTGCACACATAAACACTCTTCAACTGGGTTCCTTGGCTGCCCTTGCGTGGCCAGTAACTGGCTGCTGTGTCCTGACCAGCCTCCACCCAAGATGATGCCCTTGTTAGGAGCAGGACAATTCAGAAGTCAGACAGGGCCTGCCTGAGGTCATTGACAAATGCAGTTTAACCAGCTATAAGGAAAAATCCCATAGCCAAGCAACACACCTCTGAAGGGGACTTACTTAAAACGGAGGTGGCATCAACATAGAT
>WAAB01023412.1:4104-16265 GCA_013389865.1 Piaya cayana | reverse complement strand
TTCAAGAAGTATTTGGACAATGCTCTGAGACACATGGTGTAAATGCTGGGGTTGTCCTATGCAAGAACAGGAGTTGGACTCAGTGATCCTTGTGGGTCCCTTCCAAGTCAGGGCATTCTATGATCCTATGATACCACCAGAGGAATGTGTAAGCAAATTAATTGTAAAATGAAAACAGCTCACTTAGCTGATAGACTTTAAATTTATTTTTTGTTTCTTTTGCTGCTACTTCTATTCAAACATAATCAATCTTTTGACAAGGTAGCTAATCTCCATGTTTTTTGAGTGAATGAACCTTCTAGAGAGGCTGGAGCAGCTCCATGTACATTTTTAACTCCCAGGCTCCAAGGCAGTGACTGCAGCCTATGCTGCCAATCAAAAGAATCCTAGGGACTTCCAACTTGTGATGGCCTTCTAGAACTTCAAAACTAGCCAGAAACTCCCACAGGGCCTTGCAGTCAAGCATTTATCTCACTTCTGGCTTGCTCAGAAGATGCACATTAACTTCATATAGCCTGCACAACAAAATAGGTGTCCTTGAGTCACACATGCCTTTGCATTTCTCAGGACTTTTTGTAGTAGCATTTTCACTTAAAATAAGATACACCTGAATTAATAATTCTTTGTCAAATCCTTTCACCTGAAATGTGGAAAGAATAGTCAATGTACTGTAGAGAAAGCACATTGTATTTTCTGGATGATCTCTGTCAGTTCCTTCCAACTTAGGACATTCTGATTCTATGTATTTTATGTACAGACTAGAAATACTCCAGAGTAAACAGATTTGATACTTCATTCTTTTCCTATTTGTGATGCAAGTAATTTGGTATAAGCTGAGAATACCTCATACAACATTTATTCCAAGAGTGGTCTGCTTTTAAATTTTTCTGCTTGCTCTTTGCAATTGCTAACTTTTGATGGACCTTCACAGGTTTACACAAGCAATTCTTGGCTGAAGTTGTTATTTATAGGCCGCCTATACAGTTCCTGCAGTAGTTATCTGCAGAGCTTTTGTAGAAAACATGAAAGAGAGAGAAAATGCTCAGCTTGAGTAGAGTAGATATATAGAATCAGAATGTCCTGAGTTGGAACGGTCTGTGAGCAACCTGGTCCAGTGGGAGGTGTCCCTGCCCATTGCAAAGAAGGGGGTTGGAAATGGATGATCTTTAAAGTCCCTTCCAACACAAACCATTCTATGATTAGGAAATAATCCTGAGAGGGGAGATGGTAACTGTAACATTGACGTACTCAGATTACATAAATATGGACTTTTGTTGTTGATTCTAGCAAAAATGTAGATGAAATGCAGGCACACTAGTTTTCTTTAGGCAGTGTTTGCCCCATAACAGCTACCATTACTTACAGCAATGTATGTGATGCCCTTACAGCTCATCCCCAGGCTGACAGTGGGCAGCCTCTGAAAAGATTGATATTGTTTAGCAGAATACCAGTCGCTATTTTCCATCTTTGTGGGGCTGCAGGAATAATGTTATAGCTAAGACCTTCTGCAGGCTTCCCGTGACACTGCTGGATTTCACACATAGACCATTTAACTATTTTCTTTCAATTTATTTCCTAATCATTTTAATTATGCTTCATTACGTCTACAAAATTGCCAAATGCTAATGCTTTTTCAGGGGGTCATTCATTTTAATAAGCCGAGCATTGCACATATTGCAGCAAAAAGTGAACACTAGGCTATTTTACATTAATCATAAGTTTTAAGTTAAAAACTGCTAAGAAAATGGACATTCTTATCAGTTATGGGAAGTGCTTCCAAGTGATTTAGTAACTATCTGCTCAGATCAATTGAATTTCTTTCTAGCTGTGCTAGCAACTTCGCAGCACTAGGAACCTGAGAAAGTTCAGTTTCCTGAAGAAATGACCTCTACTCTTGAAAGACAATTTTTATGTCCTAAAAATTACGGGGACCAACATGCTCTGCTGTGAATTCTTTTGCTGACAAGATGAATTGGGCTCTTGTTTGTAAATTGGAGGTTCAGCTATCAGAGAAGGTACTCAGCCAACTGAAGGTGGTAGAATGCTTTGCCTGTAGATTGCTCCTAAACAAGTCAGTATTGTCAAAGCAGATGGTAGCCAGTTGTAAATCCTTTTTAATGATGCTGTCTAGTATAGTAGCAAAGTGTGAGTAGATACAGACATCATAGTTATCTTTACTGGAGTTATCATAGAATCATAGAATGGTTTGGGTTGGAAGGGACCTTAAAGATCGTCCACTTCCAATGACTTCCACTAGGACAGGCTGCTCATCCAGCCTGGTCTTGAACACCTCCAGGGTTGGGGCACCATTGAACACAAACAAAAAAGTTAAAATTAGCATTTGTTTCTCATAGAGCTTCACAGAACTCCTGAAAACATTCCAAGCTTCCATGTGACTACCTGTTAGTTTGAAAATATGTTCCATTTTAAAAACAAAACACTGAAAATGCAGCTGCTCTGAAGCACAAGATTAAAGTCACTGATAAACTTATCCATGTTTTTAGATGGTGAATTTGTATGCAATCTATGGAAGACTTGATGTATAGAAAGTTTTGTGGTGTAGGTTTGATTTCCCATCACTACCCTGTGGAAATATTCCTCTTAGGAGACTGAAAGATCAGTCAATGTAGAATGACAAACTTCATTATTTTCCATTTGTTTAAATTAAATACGGAGGTCAGTCAAAGTATATCATTAGACTACAGTTACAAGCCACTTCTTGCAGCAGCTTGCAGAAAATACTACTTGTGCATAAACCAAGTGTATTTCTCAGCATGCAAGTAAGGCAATTGGCTGTGGTAAACAAAGGAGTGAGTAGCTGTAACTGGCAAAGCAAAAGGTGGTAGGTGGTATTCATCTCATCTTTAGTTAAGATTATGTAATCCACGAATCAGGCAATTAGTTTAAGCTACTTGGTTCAGGACTCCCAATAATCTACGAAGATAAATACCTCCAGAGTTGAGTTTACTCCATCTCACAGATATCCAAGATTGGTGTGACAAAACATTCATTTAGCAGGTGTCTCTCTGTCTGTGTTGTTAAGTGGAAAGGAGGCAAAGTGAGCAGCTCGAGCCAGACACATGGATTTTACATAAATAAAGTAGTTCCTGTAACAAGTGTAAGCATTTTGAGGATATAATGTATATTGTCCATTTATTTTTCAATATTATATTAGGTTTCTCTGTGTTTGTATTATAAATTCTATAATAAAAAGGAAGAACACTTAACCCTAAGGAAAAAAAATCCTCATTAATATTAAGAACTGATGGCTTTAGTACTCTTGAGAGTCTTTTTATGTGCTTGTATCTGGACTGTAAGTCTGGATCCTGATAAGCTGTCAAGGTTGAAGTCTGCATGTCTGACAGCCTTTTTTCTTTGCCAGTGCTCCCGGCTTTTAAGATTCCTACAGTTTGCTGAATACATAAAGAAAAATATAGAAGATCTATTTTCACTCCAAACCAAACTCTTACATTTATTGATAATCTTTGCCAATTTCATATATTTGTTTATAATTTGCTTTCCAGTCACTTTTTCAAATTGAAATGTGTACAAAACAAAGTGCAGAGCAGAGGAAGCAGCTGTAAAAGCTTCAGAACTGAGATGGAAAAAAACCAGGCTTTTGACAGTCCCTCCAGAGTCTGTAAGCCAAATGTGTAAAGTGCCAATAAAATCCCAGTATTAAGCTGAATGCTGAAACATTTTACAGATTTAAATATAAAAATTAAACCAAAAACCTCTCAGCTTGAGTGATCTGAAAGAGACACTAAAGAAACGACTTTTCCTTCTTAGTACATGGACATAGATCCTAACTTCTGTTTAGAGATCTTCCTTCAGCTTATAGTGATGAATATTATTTACCCAAAAGAGAAACAGTGACAGTGATGCTTTAGGAATTGTCATCCTGAAATGACCAGTTTCTGCAGGATGACTTTCTGACAAGTGTACGTTTGGTTAATGCAAAGAGTGGCAGCCCGTGTTTTATGTTCCATCATTCACCCTTCCTCTAAGTGGGCAGCAGTCTAGGAATCTTTCCAGCTGTGAGGATGATCCTGATGATCCTGAACAGTTTTTGCAATTTTGCCTGCATCATCTATGTTGTAGAGCATCTTTGGAAGCTGCTACTGTACTTGCCTGTTTGTTAATGGGTCTGTGGTACACGTGCAGTCCAAAATTCTTCACTGACACATTGTTGCACACTTTGAAATTTATATATCACATTAGCTGAAAAACCTGTTCAGGAATGATCTCTTTTTCTAGTTTGGACCTGGTCATACTTTTACACTGCACCAAATCCAATCAGTTCTATGTTTTGGCCATCTTACATGATTGTACAGTGCCTAACAGTAGTATCTTTAAATTCTGAGTGATACTTGGATACAATTGCAGTGTATGACTAATATTCTTCCTCTGGAAAACATCTAAGAATGTGTTTTTAAGCACGTGCTATAAACACATCTATTACAGTTAAGTAATATACCATGAATTTACAATATATGCATGTATATGTGTTGACTCATTAAAACAATACAAAACTTTCCATAGCAGGTGTAGATTCTACTTTCTTTAAATGTATCTACTGTACTGTTCAGATTTTATCCTTTGCTCTTTATGCACTTCAAGAAAGTAGAAGTCTGAAAGCAGGATATCTGGGAGGCAATTTATAGCAAACACTCTAAAACAATAATAATTAATTGGCTTTCAGATGATACGGAGTGTATTTCCTGACTTTCAGTTATTTCTGTATTCATGGTGTATAAAATTGTGTAATTAAAATGTTTTATTTATGGCTATAGAAAATAGCAGTAATACTTATATGAATTAAATTAATGCATTTTATTTTGGTTTTAAAAGTTAATTTTAAGTCAATGTAGTACTTGTGAAGTGTGTCAGGCAGACAAGTCTAGAAGCTGGGCACAGAGAAGCTGGGGACTGTGAACTTCCTCAGCGGTCACTAGACTTTCATTGGATGCCACCAAGACAGGGACAGTTATCTTTTAGGAACATTATCGGGTGAGGCGACAACGATGTTGCAAGATCTGCCAATCACCCTTCAGAAAAATCATCACATTTCACAGAGTTATAGAATGGTTTGGGCTGGAAGGTACCTTAAAGCCCATCCAGTTCCAAACCCCCTGTCATGGGCAGTGTCACCTTCCAATGGATCAGGTTGCTCAAAACCATGTTTAGTCACTCTTGATGCAGGTCTTATTTGAAAAAGCAAATGCAGTCTTGGAATTAAGAGGGTATTATAGCCCAATGGACAAGATAAAGGATTTAGACTCTGAAACACAGCATGCTGATCATGGCTGTGTTCTGTAATCACTACACCACTGATGCTACGGACCTGGGGGGGAGCTTAGGATATCCCCAGGCTTTATTCAAGCCATTTGTGTAGGGATCATTTTCACTGAACAAATGTCGAACTGGGTTGTGCTTATGCATAGTTCATTTCTGATGCAATACATTTCTCAACATAACGACATTCAGAAGTCTGCTCATGCTGATGTTCAGCTTCTAGTTTTCAGTGTAAGCCTACAGTAAAGTTAGAAACAACCGTGTGCTGGACTGAGTTGCCTATTTAAGAAATTTTGTATCTGTATGTCATCCTGCCAGATCTGCTGAAGGAGGTTATTGAACACCTTTATCTGGGAAATGAAAGAACAAGTGACAGACAATTATTAAATAATGATTAATGAGTTAAAAAATGCATTCTTAAAAAGTAATAACTCCATAAGGCTGAGGTTCATGAAACATCTGATATTTAAAAATATATTTATTGATAAACTAGAGATTTCCAGAATGTTTATAGCTCATTTAGGAATAAAACACAGAGCACTACTGTTGAAACTACTATTTGAGACCTTTCTATTAATATTGTGTTCTCTGTATTCATCCAAATGTTACCTTTGAATGTAATAAGTAATATTAGTACTATGCTGATAGCACTAAAGAATTAGGTTACTGTGCTCATTTTCAGAGTAGATATATCTCTTACTGCTTAATTTGCGTGCCTTTTATTGATAGGTGACATGCAAAGAAGAAACTAGTTTTAGTGTCAGGTTTCTTACAACACTATGTTTCTAGTAACATTTGCATGAATGAATTAATTGAAATAGAAAGTAAATCAGATACTATTTACATACTGATTAATAAAGCAATGCTTATAGATTATTTTTTAATCAAGGTGAGCCTTTAATTTTCATTAGTTTTCCACAAGATGTAGAAAATAGTATATAATTTTATGAGATAATGTGAATTTTCTTTATATTATCCATTTGTGGGGGTTTTTTAGAGATGATTACTTACTATTCAGTGGAGTCCTTTGTATAGTTTTTATGAGCTTTATATTGCTGCTACATTTGTTCCTGGATTGTACTCAGATTACAACCCTATTTAATAATTAAGTAATAAGCATAGTAGTAATGACAAACATGGAAATATAATGCCATATATAGGCCATTGGTGATATGTGCCATCATTTCAGCCTAGTTCTCACACATCTTTACTCTGGCACACTCCTTCCAAATAAAGGACATCTCCTAAACATCACTAGTTTGATGTAACGCCAGAGCTCAAGTGAAGAACATTGCATATTTCTCATATATTTCTGAAAATTTTCTATCTCTTCTTAAGCCTTTTATTTTTGAGCAGCTGATAATCAAACAAATGATTTCTCTGCCTGGTCATTTATATTATGTACGTCCCTGTGACATGGGAAATGTGAAGATAGCCTCCAGAATGCAAACTGCTGCAGTGTGGTCTTTTTTATTTTGTGAGAAAATTAAAAGCATCCCCAAGTCATTTTGGGTCAGGCAAAATATTTTTCTCTTACAAGAGTCCTGCTGATTTCAATGGGAAGCTTGGTTGCAGATGACTGGCAAAATCTAATGCTTAATAAGATTAAACTTCAAAGACTAATTAGGCTCAATTGCAAATATTCTTTTATGGTTGATCATCACCAGTTGAAGCATGTCTGGCTGACAAACCTTTCCAGAGTGGCTAGACTTGTTTATCCCAAGTGACATTCCAAAAATTTACACATCCACATAAAAATGCACAAGTTTTATTGATTATTTGGGCAACTGAGATGCATGGTGCTATCCTCCAGAATTAACTACTATGGCTAAAAGAAACATGATAAGAATAAAAATAATATAAAGCTGGATTTTACAATGTAGCTTTTGGCATTACAATTAATTACTGAGTCAAAAAGCTCAATTTGATCAGCTAGCATCTAATTATAGATGCTTTAAAAGTGCATCCTCAACTCAATTCATCTATCAGTTTTTAACTCACTGAAGTCAAGAAAGGCGCTGCTTGAAGAAATTACTGGGGTAATAGTAGAGGATCAGTTTGTGTAAAGAAATACAGAGAGCAGCCTCTTGAACAGCCTCAATGCAGCATCCTGATGGGCCAAGCATACTTCAGTGAGAAAATGTAACCATTTTCCCATATTTATGTGCAAAAATTCACCCATATCCATCCAGGTTACTATTCACGAGGAAGAGGAATTAAGCCGTGTTCATAAGGAAAAAGTGAGCTAGACCTGGCTGAGGTCCAAGGAAATCTTGTCCCTGTTAGTCCTTCATTTCATGGCATATTCCTCCTGAGTGGGGTGGAGGCTGTAATTGCTTACAGCAACTCAAATTTGTAATTGTCTCCTGCTTGAGTGCGGACAGACATTGCATTCTACAAAGCAAATACTAAAACAGATGTAACCCTGAGAGAAATCAGGGATGCTGCACTGGCGTAGTACATCCCTGTCCCTAAGCCTGATGCCATTGGCCTGGTCCTCCTTGTCCTGATGTGAAATGCTTTTTTGTGGCCATGTTTTGGCCATAAGGGTTCTTCACTGAGTGAAATGAAGCAAGGCTGAGTGGAGTAGAGGATCCACCTGAAATGGTGAGCTACTGCCTCTATGGATGCAGAAAAGCTCTAAGAAGGCAGCAGCTCACAGCTTTTGATTAATTTTTGGGCTCTTGGGAAGATGCTGCCTTGGTACTAAGGCTAATTACTGATAAGCAGCAGATAAATGGTTATTTGTATCCATGCCAAGTAGAAGCAGCTAAATACAACTATCAAAGCGGACAGGGCATCCAGAATTACCTTTAAGAAACAGAAAGAATAACTTACTGTTCAGAGGAAAAAGGATGCATTTGCTCCTTAGTATTGTATTTGGCCTGTTTGGTATCTCTAGTCCAACCTATCGGGAACAGTAGAGTGAAACCCTTTTCATAGGTGGCCTCTGTGACTTACCATGAAGGCAGCATCTCATTTGCAGTAAAGTTGATATTAGACTGTAGGGTTTTAATGGATTTAGAACAGGATAGATTAAGAGTCCTGAAGTCAGAGTATGCTGTTTATCCTCAGAGCAGGTAAAGTAGGGGCATTATTTATGTCTTTTCTGTACAATTTAGTTCAGCAGCAATAAAGCAGGTCCTGTTAAATAGCTAATAAATATTTCTGAAGGCCACTTTTGGGAGCTTAAGGTAAAATATAGTGTTAAAATAGAGGGCTATAGCTAAGGAAGAAAGGAGAATAAAATTACATGCGGAAACTCTGCACAGTGAAATCCTTTGGGTAGAGATGTATACTTGCTTATGGATAAAGAGACAAATTCACATATGCTTGCAGACTCCTTTGTCTAAAGATGGAAAGATCACAGCTGCTTATCTAAACCTCTTGCAAGAGCCTTGTGGCCAAAACCTAGGAACTTCAGATCCCAGATAATTTTTTTCCATTATACCACCCAAGGATGAATTTCCATCACTGTACAGAATAGTATCAGTTTATAACTTCTTACAAGCTAGATGTTGGGTAAAGCCTACATCTTAAAATACCAGTTTGGATCTTACTCCACCCAGCAGAGGGCACTGATATGCACTGCACGTGCAGCACAAAATGCCTCTTAAAGGTTTTTTGATGATGCTTCCTCAAAAACGTTGAAGTCTAATTGCATTCTTATTGTTAATGTAAGAATGCATGTTGGTGTTATAAAAGCTACTATTTCTAGGCTTTTGTGTTACTCATATTATTACTTTCTCTTACTGGGAAATTGTTTCAGTGAACATATTGAAAATAATTTATATTAGTAGAATAGTACTGGTTTGTATCTTTTGCCACCTAAAATATGTACACTAAGTTTTTTCATCAGTTTTGAAAAAGAATCATTTAAGCATAAATAATTTTAATCATAGCAGCTTACTGAAATCGATACCCAAACACTGGCAATGGGAAGTGGTATCCTGTACATTTTTTCATGATTAACATCTACAGTGCTAGCAGGAGCTTCATGCAGTTCCCACACTGTGGAAATCCATGGCAGGAAAGTTAACACAATAAAGAGGTGATCACAATCATCATTAACAGAGTTTATTTCTGAGTTTATAAAAGCAGTAAGTAGACAAAAGCATAGTTTTCTCTACCCAAATATAGCAAATATATAAATTACCAGGATTAAAATGGAATTAAACAAGGCCTACAAATCTCATGAAACACCTCATATCTAGTTCAAAAAGTTAAGATAAGATTACAAGGCAGTTTGACTCTTTCTAGTCTGCATGTGTTAAGACTGGCTTAAGTAACCATAGCACACTAAGTTTGCCTTGTAGAAAGCTGAAAGCAACTGGCTTTTTGTAGCTTTCATACTTTGAAGAGTTTAATGCTGAATTAACTAATCACACTGTAACTAGCAACAGGTATGCAAACTCACACCTAGAGAAACTGGAACACAAGTTTCTAATCAATTAATTAACTCAGTTTTCATGAAAAGAAGAAAAAGGAAATGCCTAGAGCTACAAATAAAAATAAAGACAGAATCAAGGCTGTAGCTCAGTAGTAAAATGATGTAAACAATGGGACTTGGATCTGGTTTCAACAAAGTCAGTGGCAGCCCATGATGAAGGTAGGATTGGCCCATAGGAAAGTAGGAATTTTCTCCGCTGAGGCTGAATTGGTTACCCTAATCAGTATTTGAATGAATGGGCAATTGAAGTTTTCACAGGCACTTCATGTTCGCTGCTCATTAACTGTCCTCACAAGGAATTACATGGGCAGAATATAGCAAGAGCTGTAACAATCAGTGTTTTCTCTCATTCCTATTTATGTCATTATCTGCTTTGCTAGACAACTGGTCCTAAAATCTCTGTTGGCTATTACAACAAGTGGTCTCAAACAACCACAGAATGCCTGGCTGATAGGTGCTTAGCTCTGATGTTCCCTGCAATTCTAGAAACACAGGGTACAGAGCACAGCTGTTCTCAGAACTGAAACCTCCTTTCCACCTGGTCTTCTAGCCCTGCTTGTGTTGTCTTTCATATTGTAAATTGGAATATCATCCACAGAAACCTGAATCATTCTCATTGTTGGCTAAGCTCCTAAAAATCTTCTCAGCAGCTCATTACATTCTCTGCTCTTGATTAATGTAAGCTAAGAACAATTCTCTTGACAACTGACTCAGTATGCACCATGTCTGTATGCAGAGAGAGCTTTTGACATAGTGGTGTGGAAAATCATTTGCTGATCTAAAAAGGTTCATGTTGTCTTTTCTGTTCTATGTTCTTTGCTGGGAGAGCAATGGCTGTTTGATATTTATCGCAACCTGAGTAATCATTCTAAGTATTCGAGATCACTGTCCTAAGTTACAGACGATTCAAGATTACTTACGATTTTGTATTATTATGAAAGATGAATTTATACTGGGATTGCTTCAAAATAGAAAAATTTATCCAGAGCTATTCTCCTTAGGGGTATTTGGAAAAGGTGTTCATCATTTCACTTAAAGTCGTGTAGCTCTTTTTCCTGATAGCAGAAAGCATTAGAAAAAGTAAAGCTAGAGAGTCTTAATGATTAAACTGTTATTTATATTCTCTCTACATAAGCTGGCTTTGGTTATTCATTTTAGTGGGAGAAAAGAGTATGGGAATAATGACTCTGTGTTACTAATGCTATATGCTGTTACCAATCATGTTTATTTCAATTAATCTGTAATATTCAAAGTTCAATACTTAGTATTGAACCCTGAAGTTCACTTTCAGTTAATCACTACCGTTTCAGACACTCTGAAGTTACCTGTAACTACTTTCTTTTCAGATTGAGGGTCTGACTGTTCCACTGCTTGAGCTTGTAAAGACTTAACACAATAAAACAAGATTCCTAACTCCCATCTCTATAGATACAGCATCCTTCCCACTCTGAAGGATGTATGAATCCTACCGTTCTTGTTAATATCTTTTTAAAAAAGAAATAAACTTAAATCTCCTACACATAAAATAGCTCTTAGGGTTCAGTATTGTTATTCATTATCTGTGTTGTTATACACTGTTAAACAAACTATATAGGAAAGGACTCCGAGGTAATGATCAAACACAAAAGAGGCATTTTCTTTTCTGAACAGCTTGTAATGCAAATACTGTATTTCTTTCTGCAGCAACCTAGATGTACTATCTGGTACTTAAAGTAACTGTAAGTGCTGCTTATTGTCCTTAAGTGAAAAACCATTAGGGAGGTGGTAGGACCTTTTTACGATCAATTCAAGGCAGAAGATGCCTTCCTGTCTAGAAGTGCATCAGGCAGAAAAAGGGAGTTTACATGCATGGATGGAATATTATGACTGAGACAAACTTGAATGGCTGATAAGACACCTATGGGAATGTGGGTGGAAACATGATGGCCTGTATCAACTGTGTAAAATATGATTTTCAACAACTGTTAAACTTTGAGATAAGCTGAGTTAAACATAGAATCACAGAATCATAGAATCACCAGGTTGGAAGAGACCCACCGGATCATTGAGTCCAACCATTCCTATCAAACACTAAACCATGCCCCTCAGGACCTTGTCCACCTGTGCCTTAAACACCTCCAGGGAAGGTGAATCAACCACCTCCCTGGGCAGCCTCTGTCAGTGAGCAATGACCCTTTCTGTGAAAAACTTCCTCCTAATGTCTAGCCTAAATCTCCCCTGGCGGAGCTAAGGCCATTCCCTCTTGTCCTGTCCCCTGTCACTTGGGAGAAGAGGCCAGCTCCCTCCTCTCTACAACCTCCTTTCAGGTAGTTGTAAAGAGCAATGAGGTCTCCCCTCAGCCTCCTCTTCTCCAGGATAAACAAGCCCAGCTCTCTCAGTTGTTCCTCATAAGACCTGTCCTCCAGCCCCTTCACCA
>WAAB01023411.1:73012-88909 GCA_013389865.1 Piaya cayana | reverse complement strand
GTGGCAGTGATTTGGAGATTAAATTGGTGATTTGGAGATTAGATTGGTGATTTGGAGATTTCAGGTAGTTACAGAGAGCAATGAGGTCTCCTCTCAAGCCTTCTCTTCTCCAGGCTAAACCACTCCAGCTCTCTCAGCCATTCCTCATAAGGTTTAACAGCAGAATTCTTCAGTGATGATATCTTCTAATTAATGTCAGAAAATTATGTCCCCATAATTCCTCAAATATTCAAAATACTACAGCTATAGCCTGTTTAAAGCTAGACAGAATCCATATGATTGCTATATGGGAATGGAAAAGTGATACTGAAAAGAGGCACAACAAGAGGAAGAATTGCTATGCATAAGGTTCAGCCAAGTTGACTTCACCTGGGATAAAAATTGGGATCCCTTTAACCCACCTTAGGTAAAACATGTGACAGGTAATAGAGATGGATAACTACATCTCATAAATCTGGCACTTAAATGCTGCTACTTATGACTACAACTGACAGTAAGATTTAGTTTTGCGTATCATCCCCCAGTGGCTAAATAATTACCAGTTCAGTTCATCTTCATTACAACTGCTATCGCCCACCCTGCCCTTTGTAAATCAGTTTCAAATAGGAACGTGTTTTCAGATGGATTTTAGGGTTGTATTTGAAACAGTAAAATCTGGCTCTTCACGTCTATTGTGTAGACAACATTATAATCTCCTCACTGTTCTGAAAGTCTCAAGGGATTTTCAGAGTAGAGAAGGTGGTAGGCAGGGGGGTAAAACAGTAGTGAATTAGATGGAGGTGCTATAATCTTGATTTGAATTTTCATTTTTCCTTTGAAAGAACACCTAATAGCAGTGTCACATACATATTTACATAGAATATTAAAAAACCTTATATTCTTTTCCTTTCTTAAGCACAAATACATGCTGAATTTTGATGCCTATAAATTGCTAACACATTCAGCAGTAGCTAGAAGAAAGTATTGTATGTCAACAGGCTTAAACAAAGTACATCAATCCAGGCTTGTAGCATATTTTAGCATGGTAT
Organism: Piaya cayana; assembly: GCA_013389865.1. NCBI lineage: Eukaryota > Metazoa > Chordata > Aves > Cuculiformes > Coccyzidae > Piaya > Piaya cayana. The sequence goes on along the minus strand of WAAB01023411.1, from coordinate 87,881 downwards.
TGTGGATCTTCAGATGTGACAGGTGACAAAATGGATGGTGATACTTATGTAATCTCAAGAACTATTTCCAAACGTATATTATTACTGGTATCCTCAAACAGATCAAAACATAGATTTCCAGAACTGAATGATGTGCAAGATATACTGCTATGAGACGTGAGGAAAAGGTGGTATTTTCGCAGTCCCAATGACCTATAAAAAGCTTTTCTGCACATACAGCCTGAATCAACACTTTATGCTTTGAAATATATACGTGCTGTAGCCTGTAAATATAAGACAACAAAAGAATAAATGTGCCAATATCAGCTGAAGCATTTGGATGTACTCTGTTGTTGGAGATGCATGTGTAGGTGCCTACACACACACACACACACACACACACACACAATTCTTCAAGCCTAGAACTGGTATAAGCATGACAATTCTTTTCAGCATAGTTCTGCCAAATATTGAAAAGCTGTTGTAGTTCATAAAAAACTGATAATCTCGTAATTTATGTTAACTGGGGCATTCTTATAAGAAGATGAACAACATGATGAGTGATATCTGGAAACAGTTTTTATGCTTACCTGCTACAGTACTTCTTGTAGTAGTGCACATCTTGGAATGTGTGTTAGAAAAAAAAAGCTATTTCATGTACATCATATGTTTCCAAGTGAAAAAGCATCTTCACCTATACAAATCAAGGTGTTTCTGAATCACAGTTCTGTGTAGCTTTCAAATATGTTGAGGCCAAGTTTGTGAGCAAGTCCAAGAGACTTAATTATCCATGTCTACATTGATGGGTCTAGGAGTAGAGCCAGTGCAAGGGGTTTGCCCTCTTACTTTACCCTCTCTCCTTTTTCAAGCTAAACTCATGTTATAACATTGGCTGCTAAAAACTTAATATTTGTATAACCTGCCTCCATTCTGATTACCTAAACTTACACATTGGATTAGGGTTTTCCTCCTGGGCAGGGGCTGATTCTCACATCACTTGAAGCTATCCCTTTCACCATCCTTTCATCTTATTCCCTCTTCCAGAGAGTGACACAACCACTTTCTTAGTCTTGTTCTGAGATAGGTGACATCCTTGTTTGGACCAGAAAGGGAATCACACATGCAATTAGACTGGCTCAGATATTAATTCATATATTTTCTATATGAAGAATAACATTCTACAGAAAATACACCTCAGTTGTTATCATTTTAGAAAGATGATAAGTACAAATACAATTAAAACAATTAATTAAATTCAGTGGAAAGTTACTAAAGTTGTGTGGCTTCTAATTCTACCAAACACACTTCTGAGTTCCAAGTGACTTCCTCTTTTAAAAAAGAAGAAACTAACAAAAATCTACCTTGCCTGTGTGCTATCACTAATATCCTATGATGACTTCACCACTAGATAGAAAGGTCTCTATGCCAAAACAAGACCCCACTCATTTGAATTAAGAGTGGGCTTATGGAGTTCAAATACCAAATTAAATATTAATGAGAATATAAGAATTGGGCATTTGGAGCTTCTTGACACCTTCAGTTATCTCCATTTGTACTTACACTGCAGTTCTCTCCAGCAGGGTCTAGACAGATTCTCCCATTCAATTTAGGTCTTGTGGGATATTGCTTCTTTTGCATCTGTTTATCCTAGAGAGCTTGTATGCTTAATTTAAGCAATACTTATCTCCTTGTTTAAATCATAGGGGAATAAGGAAAAAAAAAGAACGTTTTTCCATTTTTCCACTTCAGCAAATAGTTTCTCTTCTACAATACGTAGCTAGAGCAATTGGACAAGAATATAACTGTAACTTAAAAAGAAAGTGTGCAAATTCTAGCTCTCTCTTATGTCATTTGCACATGGGAGAACTATATGAATTTAGAGTCTAATTTATGTAAATTTCACCAGTATTCAAGGAGCAATTCTGTGGGCACATAATTGTTTAAGAATGAGAAAAAATGTGGGTGTTTCTTATAGTACTACTTCATGCAGTTTTAACAAACATATTAAAACCACAAGGCTCAGTAAAACCGCAAGCTTATTTGTCAAGGAAATGAATGGGAAAGCCTTTTAGTTTATACAGTTCTGAAAATAGGATTTATTTACAGACTCCATGGAAACTGTATCCTCTAAAACTGCATCTTAACTTCAAATATGCACACATCTATTCAGCATCTTGCCAAAGAGAATAAAATGACATTAAAAAGAGTGAAAGAATGCTAAGCTTGCAAAGTCAAACATTCAAAATTTAGTAAATGCCTGAATTCAAATTGCCTAGGCAACCTTGCTTCTGACAACATGTGATGATAGATTTCATCACAGTCTTATCTCCACATCTGACCCCTCCTGTGGTTTCTGAGATTTTGCTCCCAGAGGTGCAAAACCCTGATTTCTACTTGGTGAGAACTTCCTTGGGTGAGGGCCAGAGTCTAGGGTTGGTGCACTGGTTGTTTCTTATTCTATATTCCTACTCGTCCCATCACAGTTGGCCAACATAGTCTTATGCGTGTTGGACTCCATCTTCCCCATCTCAGTAATTTTTCTTGTATTTCTGCTGTTTTACTGTATAGCCTATGTTTGGGGTTTTTTTTTTGCTTTTGTGTTTTTTTTGTTTTTTTATTTTTTTTGTGAGGAACAAGGTATACTCATAGTTACATCAATTCTCTCACTTGTGAATGGAGATGGATTACTTCGCTGTGGCTTCTAAGAGCATCTTCAGCTGTGAACATCTGGGTTAGCACTTCTTTCTTCCTGCCCACCCTTAGACATTCTGTACATGCCTTTACACTCTCACAGTTCTTCCAACCCGAACCTCCCTTCTCCATCCCTCAGGCGAAGCATCTCCTGGTGCCCATCTCTCAGGAAGCCCATCATGCTGAAAGCCTTAGGTGGCTTGGAGAGGCAAAGAGGAGTCTCCATACCTCAGATACATCCTAACTCCTTGCATCCAGGAATCAGTAGGAAATAAACTCTCCTGTGCATGCACATGCAACAAAACTTTGGGGTAATGTAACTTTCCAGAGACATCCTAATGACAATTCCAGTTCCTCAAGTTGATCTATCATATCTTCCTCAAACCTTTAGCCTCACTGGGTTAGTAAAATAGATGGTGTTAAATGTATGGTTAACTACTTAATATTTCATTTATTTTTCTAATTCTAGTCATTGCTTTAGTCCTTATTTATTGCAAAGGATAGAAAACCTGTGCTGATTATGAAGATATTATTTTGTTTAATGTTCTCTGGAGCATTGTCAGAGCAGTCTCTGAGTGAATCCCAGATATTGATGAATAATATACACTAAAATGATGCACATACAAATTATACAGACCATACAAAAATTAAATATCCTCTATTATTTTCAGTTGACTGTACTCAGACTCTTTGTGGATTAACTGGATATATGTTCTCATCAAAATAAAATATGTGTTTGTAATAGAGCATGCCTGTTCCAGATAAAATATTCGAAGTATTTAGCTGCCAACTTGCAGATACATACTAAATTTAAACCATAACTAATTTTTATTACTTTCATTACTTTTTAATATAGTTTTAAAGTTGTCTTAATTTAAACAAATATGCATGGACATCCATGAGTGTTCCTAAACACACATTTCTGATACCTGCCAAATTTCAATTCATCCTTCAGTCAAAGGGTCAGCTGTATTTTTCATATAACATTATCAAGACCATGTACATTTTCACTCTGTATTCTTGGCAACAGGCAAGCCACTTAAACTCTGAAAAGCAACAGCAGCCCAAACCAAGAAATCTTCCTAAATGCAAAGTTTTAGACAAACAAAACAAATAGAATGGATAAAAATTGAAGTTCTCATATTCAGTGTTTGCCACAAAGAACAATGGACATGTGTTTTTCTTGTGATTACTAGCAAGACCCAGAGCAACTGATGCTTTGTCCAGAGGAGAAAATTATTCTCATACATGTCATACGCATTTGTTTAACAAAGAGCAGAAGCCATTAGACATTTTATGTGTGTATTACTTAATCTTACTTAATCTTTTAATGATTCTGGCAGCAAATAACTTGCTAAGTATCAGGGAAAACACACAGGATCCAGGTGCCAGGTATCTCTTGTCAAATATTGACTTTCTAATTATGAAAATTTTACCCTCACATTCTCCCAGGAGAGCAAATAAGAAAACTAAATCCCAGTGTTAGGAACAGTAGGGGCCAATCTATTTTGACATAAATTTCCTGTTGCATGTGTATGCTGTTTCTACACTGTGCCTAGACATTTCATCCACTTAGAGCTGACTATAAGCTTGCTCAGCCTCTGCTGAGGGTGAAGCCGTATTTCACATCATGGTATAAATAGTAACCATGAACTCTGGTCTGGAAACACCCCCACTCCAAAAGCTACAGAGTAGGAGGCATCTCTGTTTGGCAATAGCTTAAGAAGGAGAGTGATTCTTCTCCTTGAGTTCCAACACTGACCCTTGCTTTTGCAGTGGAAGGTTTCCTGAAGGTTGTGTGAGGAGATGCTCTGCACTCTTGGGCCTTGATCGAGAACTCCCCTGACCATCTTTCCTCCACCCTTGCTCATCTCTGAATCAACTTTCCCAGCTTGCTTCCACCCAAAATCAATATACCTGGAATAATGGAACAATCTAATCCCTTGAGATGGCTCTGCAACCCAGAGTAGCAACCGAGGTTGTAGGGTCATAGGAAACAATGCTTTTGAAAAGGAGAGGGCTTCCAGTTCAATAACAACCCGTTGGCAGCACAACCCCTTTCCCTGAAAGCTAAGACAATTGTAGCCTGCTCCAGGGTTAAAGGCCACCAGAATGTCACATGTATATACCTTTAGTAAGTCTGCGGATGACACTAAACGGGAAGGAATTGTTGATCTGCTTGAGGGTAGGGAGGCTCTGCAAAGGGATCTAAAGAAGCTGGATTGATGGGCTAAAGCCAGTGGGCTGAGGTTCAGCAAGGCCAAGGGAGGGGTCCTGCACTTGAGGCACAATGATGCTGTGCAGCACTACAGGCTTGGGGAAGAGTGGCTGCAAATGTGCCTGGCAGAGTATGATCTGGGGGTGTTGATTGACAGCCAACCGAACATAAGCCAGCAGTGCGCTCAGGTGGCCAAGAAGCCCAGTAGCATCTTGGCTTGTATCAGAAACAATGTTGCCAGCAGGACCAGGAAAGTGGTTGTGACCCAATACTTAACTGTGGTGAGGCTGCACCTTGAATCCTGTGCTCATTTTTGGGCTTCTCACTACAAGAAAGACAGTGAGGTCCTGAACTGCATCCAGAAAAGGGCAATGAAACTGGGAAAGGGACTAGAGAACAAATCTTATGAGGAATGACTGAGGGAACTGTGGTTGTTTATTCTAGAGAAGAGGAGGCTGAGTGGAGACCTCATCACTGTCTGCAACTACCTAAGAGGAGGTTATAGAGAGGTAATTGTTGGTCTCCTCACCCAAGTGACAAGCTGATAGGATGAGATGGAATAGCCTCAAGCAGTATCAGGGTAGGTTCAGATAGGGCATTGGGAAAAACTTCTTCACAGAAAGGATTCTCAAGAACTGGAACAAACTGCCCAGGTAGGCACCATCTCTGGAGGTATTTAAATGATGGGTAGATGAAGTGGTTAGTGATATGATTTAGTAGTGGACAAGTATGGTTAAACTTGATGATCTCAAAGGTCTTTTCCAACCTAGGCATTTTATGATTTTATGATGTTACCAGTTAGGCTGCGGATAATAGTAGTTAAATTACTTGAGGGAAGAATAGATTCATGTAGGTTTACTAATTGCAGTCCTTCAAAATGATGAAAACAGTGAAGACATGGCAATTTCAGGCATAATCTATATGTGTTCTGCTCTTATGCAGGCCAAGTAATTCAAGACTTATGAACATTCAACACTGTTCATGTTGGGCTTCCTTACCCCTGAGTCCCAGCACTGAATGCACAGATTCTTTTTATCATGCAGCCTGTGCTCTGAAATGAAATAGTCCTCATGTACAAACATAATTTTAATTCAAGTGGGTTTCTTTTTGATAATCTATGGACAATATTCATCAGATGATGGTTTGATCCATTATCTATTTCTGTCTATGAGAGGGAGTGAAATACTCCCATATAAAGTATGCAAAATTTGTTTTGAAAGATTGAATCTAAAAAGAGGGGAATTGCTAAGAACAGATATATTTTTAATCATGGTTTTCACTGGAATGTATCTATTCAAATTCCCTAGGCCTGATGTCTTCCCGGTTGTTGGTGAATTTTTTTAGTATTGATTTGAATTCAACAGAGCTAATTTCATTAAGACATTTAGAATTTTCTTTTCCTTGAATTATTTAAATACTCTTGGTATGAAAACATGCCAAAAATAAAACTGGGATGAGAAATATAGGAGGAAATCTTAAAACTGTCAAAAAGTTGTTGTATGGAAATCACATAGATACACCTTTTTAGTGTAATTATTTTATTTTTACTACCATACATCATATTTATTTAGAAATTCCAGGTATACTGGTGCACAGTTATGTGAATGGAGACAGGTACATTTTAAACAGTATCAAATAATGCTTCACCTTAAAATATATGCAACGTCATTGGCTGGCCTCAGAAAAAAGTCCCCCTTAACTTGTCATTGCTTGGCTAGCATCAGCCAGTCCCTTCCATGGATCATTGTACTCTAAAGAACAGTCCAAACAGAGCTAATAAACCCTACATTCTTCCTGGGAACTGTGATTCAGAATGACTTTAAGGTTTATTCTTCTACCAAAGATTCAACTGTCTCTTCAGCCTTTTCTGCAATACACTGGTAGGAAAGAGTAAATGAAAAAGATTACCCCTCTCCACCTCGCTTTTTTTTTTTACTGCCAGCTACCCTTGTTGCCAGTAGTCACCAGTGTCAGCATCTCCATTGACAAGTATCTCCTTCCGGGTCATCCAGTGCTTTGAAGTCATTGGTGTCTCACTAGCTACGGGTTGATCATGGTTTCAGAGCTCCTGTCATGTGGATGCAAACCAAGCAACATGGTAACACCCTAAGGTTTTTCTGTGCATTGACAGCAGAAGTGCTAATCATGAAATAAGTCATATAAGAGTTAATATTGGGCTGCTTTATTGCAATCAAAACACTGTGTACTTCACTGTATGTAGGATTTAAATAGTACATCAATACCCACAGCTTTCTGAGTCATACTAGATTCTGTAGCAAATTCGAATGAATTAAACTTTCTAAGATTTTCATTAACTGAAATGTGACATTGAGTGAAAGAATTATGCAACTGAGACTTGTGAGGCTACAAAATAGGAGTTGCTAGGGGTGAAGATTCAGAAATGTCACAGAAGAGTGGGAGAAAGTTGAGGCTCCTGATAGCTAAAAATTGCTAAGAGAGTTTGGAATTTGAAACTGAGATGACTGATGTGTTCAGCTCCAGCACAGAGCTACACTATCATCTTTTGGTGGCTCCATAGCAGGATGTAGAACAAACATAACATTTGGGGACATTATTTTCTCACTTTGTCAACAACCACCTTCTCTTGTGTCTCTTCTCTTGGATCATATGCATGTTAGAAACACCATCCTATTACTGGTGTCTCAATACATTACAGTCACAGTATAAACATGCACTTTTGTTGATATTAAGGAATACAGAAGTAGAAGGGACCTCCTTAATCACCAATCCCAGTTCCATCCTGTCATAAAAAAACCAAACCATATAATCACTTTCATCAATTGATCTAGCTACAGCAGGCACTAATTAAATTTTCAGCTCCTATTAAATTCAGCATCAGTGAAGAACATAGCTGAATATTTCAGCTAAAATTGTTAATCTTGACATTTAAATATTCATCATTAAGCTTCAGGGTTAGCAGCCTGTTCTTAGACAGGAATTCTAGTTCTCTCTACGTAAGTGTTGATAGTGAAGGTCACTTCTGTTCTTTGCTTTCCGCTTAGGTTTGGAAGAGTCTCTGTATAACCATAGAGCCTGGAATCAGAACTACTTAAAATGGAAAATTTAATTTTTTATCATTGTTAACTGGTAAGTAATTTAAATACAGAAAACTAGTGTTTTCTGCACGTGGTTCATTTATAACCCCACAGTAAAAGTATCTGTGTCTGTGGAAATTAAGTCATGAGGCAAAACAACTGTTGGTAAAGTTACACATGGAAAATTAAACTAAGAAAGCAACAAACCATTTTCCTCAATGATTAGAAATTATTCCTTTATTGCTTGTTTTTCTCTGCAGCAGACCAATCTTGGTCTTTATTTGCATGTTTTTTACTTTGACGCATTACTTAGTTAAAGAGCTTCAGAGCTTTTCTGCACTTGTTCTTTATACAGTTGTGTTGGAATTATTAGTTATTTGTTGATCCTTAATGGTAAATATATCTAACACAAGGATTAAATTGAGGTGATAGGTAACTAATCTGATTAAATAACCTCTAGTTATAGCCTAAATGATTTAGAGAGAGACTGTGAAGTCTATTGCTATGCAGAGGGACACATTAATACACCGTAGCTCTAGGGACATGTCCACATTGCAGTTACAAGTATCTGCAGCATAATATAGAGATTCTTGAATTGGCAAACTAGCTTGAGGTGATACTAGAAGTCTAATTGCAGTAATACTGTTCCTGTGCAAGCTAATTTACCTAACTTTCACTGTGGATGAAGTACACTTGCTCTGAATAACCTTTCACTTCCCGCTTGTCCAGTAACACAGAGAATTGAATTAAATAACCAGATGTATTTCCTGTTTACTTTGATTAAAAACAAAATCTGGGGGCTTCCTGAAAGTTTATTTATTTCATCTTGTGAACACTCCGGAGTATTGCTGGATTACTCCTTACCTCTTCCACTCTTAAGACCTAGTTGAGAGGTGACCCATGCCACATTAACCAACCTGTGAGGTGCCTAGTGGAAGGGTTAATGAACAATGAAATCTATTCTCTCTGGGGAGGTCCATCATTAAAATCCAGAATGTTAGAATAAAGTCTCTCATTTAAATGCCATATTGCCACAGCCTGGCCTTGTGTTACAAACTAGCAGGTTAATGATATCTCCCTATGGGTCCTACTAGTGATATGGTACTGTCAAATAGTTAAAAGAACTGAAATTAAAGATTTCTGTAGTGGTTTCTGAAGCACAAAAATTTGTTATATCTTTTTTTATAAGCTGTTTAGTAATGTTTAATAAAACTTCTTATTCACCTATACATGGCTTATTTAATATGAAACTAATTTAATTTCTTATCCTGCATTTAACTATAGCTTCTCTTAAAAAGAGTAAAGACAGTCCCTATGGCTATTTGAAAAAAGTCCAGTCAACAATAGCTCAGCATATTTTCAAGTGGCTGTCAGATAACTTCTCTATGGAAGTTGCCATGCTCACAGAAATTCAATAGAGCAGAGTTTGGTAGCATACACCACATGGAGTCTTCCCAAGGATTAAACCCATGTCTAGTTAAAATGTAGAGCTACTTTTAGAAAATATGCAAAAAGTGATTATTTGAAAAAAATATTACAGGATCAAGAAGAATCAAATTATATTGATCAACAGTAGAGATTTTGTTTCTTTAAAATAAGTATCTTATGTTACTTATACGTGAACATCACGAGAAAGAGGAAGGGATTTTAACTATTAGTGATTAAAATAAACCCGTATTTTGTGAGCACTGTTGCATTTATCCTAATACTTGAAAATGTGCATTTTTATATGGAGCTCACACACTGATAATTTAGATTATGTTTTCAAATAGAAGTACAAAGATGTGCCTTAAAATTGTGCTCACTCACTGTATTAGATAAAGGGGGTGTGCAAGTGGTAGAGGAACATGTGGAGACGACTCAGTGTGAGTGATAATGCATAATTCAACTTTATTGCTCGGATAGTTCTTATATATACAGATTCAGATAATTATGGCTACTAGTTACTTGCTGATTGGTTTAAGATCTAAAGATTACGTTTACATAGTACTCCTACTTGCGGTTCATCAGCTATGCTTCATTAGCTATGTTATCTCCTAATTTGGCTTCCTTAGAGTTGTTTACCATACTAACTCAGGGACTTCCCGTATCTCTGTCAAGGAAACGGTGTCCTTGTGAGCCAGTAACCTAAACCGCGGCCTAGTTCGGCTAACTTCACTAAGGCCCGTTACTTATGCTAAGAACTTCAAAACAGGCTCTGCTCGTACAGCTGCTCGGTAGACTTATGGCCTTTGTCTCTGAGCCAATTCCCAACAATTCCTCCCTTTTCCTTTAGTACGAGCAGGGTCTGGTTCGTGATTTGTTCAAAAGCCTTTCTTAAACAAGAAAATGCACCACCAAATAAAAGCACTACAATGAATACAATTATTAAAATAATTAAAGCACTTTGCAACATGCTTTTCAACCAACCTCCAAGGTCTAGCCATTTTGTCAGCCCATCTAGGCCAAAAAAACCCACAACTTGTTTAATCTGTGAATGATCCATAAGCTGTTGGATTTCTCTGTGGATTGCTTTCGACTTGTCTTCAAGGTCCATACAACAAAGTCCATCAAACTCCTCACAACCGTTGTCTGTGAGCCAACATCAAAAAATCAATAGCCGTTTGGTTTTGCAACACTGCATGCTGCACAGAAGTCACACTTTCTGCTAGGTCTGATATCACTTTGCTAGTCAAATTGGCTTGTTTAACTACCAAACAAGAAAGCTTTTTCAAGTCCTTATGGGCTTTGGCTGCTGCTATCCCTGGGGTAAAAAAGGAGGCAAAACCCACTTCTGATCTACTCCAAAGTCAGACATTATCGTCACAATTATTTTGAATAATTTGCACCATGCTTCTTTTCCACCTCGTTGGATTTGTTTTATTTGGATGATAATGGGGCAAGGCCAGGATAAGTTGGCCAATCGTACAAGGTCCCCCTTGCCGTCTAGTAGGAATACCATTCCAGGCACAGTTACCACAAATTAAAAACCACTCTGGAGGTAAACAGCAGGGTGAGGTAGTCCCAGGTGTTGGACCACTTGCATTTTGACCAAAGCCTTAACACCATTCCTTTTCCCATCTTGTCACATTCCCTATCAGAGATACCAAAGTTTGGATGATAACATTGCACTGGAGGTTGTGCACTTTATTACAAGGGGATTTTGAGCTATTGATAAAAACACAATATGAGGCATTTAAGGAGTCTACTAATTCTGTTTCCTGCGGTTCTGAACCAATGGGAAGTTGGTCACTCCAAATGTCATATCTACTAAACTACTGTGAGACATTGTTTCTACTGTGCTACTTGTGTTTGTCTCTTCCCACTGCTGAACAGATAGATTGAACTGATTCCAAAAACTGTCATTTAGTGGTACTCTGATAAGACAAGTGACAAATGGTGCACAGGGTGTAGATAGACTGGCACAAAAGGTTGTGGGGTTGATAGCCCTTCCCAAGGTAACCCAAACATTTTCACAGGGGTCAAACAACGTTCTCTGCGCAAGACCACCGACTAGAACAATTACAATAGCTAATACAAATAAAGTCACTTGCATCGAGCCCATCTTCTTCGATGCCAACAATGGTGCTTTTCCTCCCAGTCCTTTGATCAGCGGTCCACGAATGGGAAATGACAATGGTGGTCCCACACTCTATACCTATAATTTTATTACAATTCATAATATGATATTCATCATAAAGCTTAATCATAACAAGAACTAAAAGTGCAATAATCAACATTATTCAATAATCAACATAGTTTGTTTGCTTTTTAAAGGCAAAGACCAACTTGCAATATATACTGTTCCCTAAACCCATTGCCTTCTGGCGGTGATAAGCTAGTAAAGTCCACAGTGTTCCCCAGGTGTATGACCCTCATCTATGGCCTCATAAAAAGACTGAGCTGTTTCTGAAGGTAATTGCATTTGGGATCGGTTTTTCACTCCGCTTTGATGGCATAATCCATTGGTTCTGGCTGATCCACTGGAGCACTGGTGACTTGATTGAGTCTACCACAATATTGTTTGCTGTTGATAACAGGCTAAGCTGGAGGTCTTTTGACTGATGAATACACCAGTCTAACATTTCTCTCCTTATGGGCAATCTGATAATTCCCGGCTCTGCACCTGTAATTTGTAAAATGTGTGTTCTCCTTTTTCAAATTAATTCAGCCAAGTTTTGCAGTTTTTGTTGTATAGTCTTTTGAGGTTGCATCTTGGTGTATAACCATTCTAACACACGGACCTTCTCCCCCTTTTCCTTTCTGCACTGAGTCAGTGCACCTATGAGTTGTGAAAGGCCATTGAGTATGGTTAGATCAATGGGGAGGTCCAGGTCTCACTGGGTGACCCACCATTGAGTAATCTGCGTCGCTATTCACTGTAATGTGGATGCTTGATCTGGGGACAAGTGTACAGGCTTGGCAGGATCCACGCCTTGTAACAATGGTCAAAGTTTCATGAGCTCATCATTTGAAATTCCCACTATTGGACATAGCCATTGTACAGTGCCCATCACTTTCTGGGCATCATGTAATGTCTGAATGTCCATTTTTAGTTCAAGTTTCGGAAGTCAAATTTGAGAGTCTGATATTTGCCAGCCTAAATATTTCCATGGAGATGTAGATTGAACCATTTCGGGAGCAATCACTAAGCCCTTTTCCTGGAAGACCTGAGTCAAAAATGATTGTTGTTGACCAGTAAAGGGGTGTTCCTGCAAAATCAGTATATCATCCATATAATGATATAACAATGCAGTAGGCCATGCCTCTCGGATTGGCCAGAAAGCATGATCAACAAATAATTGGCACAGGGTAGGGCTGTTCTTCATACCCTGGGGCAATACTGTCCATTCAAATCTTTGGGCTGGTGCTTCTCAGTTGATGGATGGCAGGGTAAATGCAAATCCCTGGGTATCCTCTGGGTGCAATCGTATAGTAAAGAAGCACTCCTTCAAGTCTACGATTAATAGATGCCATCGTTCTGGCAACATTGCAGGGTTGAATAGGCCAGTTTGCAATGCACCCCTCGCTCGAATTTGGGAATTGACTGCTCACAGGTCATGTAAAAGATGGAACTTCCCGGATTTTTTCTTTATGACAAAGATTGGGGTGTTCCAGGGGCTTGTTGACAATTTCAAGTGACCTTGAGCCACCTGTTCTTCTACAAGTTGATGAGCTGCTTCGAGACTTTCCTTTTTTAATGGCCACTGCTTGATCCATATTGGTGAATTCTTTAGCCACTGTAATGGGATCAGGAGAGTCCATTCTGCAGTCACCATTACTAAAAATGGTTTTCAATGATGAGAACAACACCTGTTTGGTCTAATACGTCATGCCCTACTAGTCCATAGACACCATATGGTAAGGTCATAACAGTAATATGAGTCGTAGCCGTTCTTCTGTCCAAAACAACAGAGATCGGATCTCTGCTGCGCATCACTGAGGTGGAGCCTCCAACTCCCTCAACAACTTTATCCAAGGGTTGAAGGGGCCAATGAGCAGGCCACTTCTCTCTGGTGATGATGGTTGTGTCCACCCCAGTGTCAAATAATGCATTTATAGCGTATCAGTCTGTCCCTCTACAGAGCCAAATAGTTATCACTGGCCTATGATCCATAACCAGAGTCAGCATGGCCACTGGTCTGGTCGAGCCAAATCCACTGGTACTCATTTCCGTGTTCATGGTTGCTTCCATGCCAGTGTTAAGCTGTGGAATTTGTAGCAACTGCGCTATTTTACTTCCCGCAGGGATGTGAACAGGGGGAAATAAAGTTTGCACCACAATTGCGATTGTTCCGTGAAAGTCTGCATCGATGACTCCTGGTAAAATATTAAGTCCTTTGAGCCCACTCGATGATCGTCCCAGTAACAGGGCTCCTTGAGGTGTTCCGTTAATGATGACAGGGCCAATAGCATTAGTAGGAATCTTTTGTGGATCTTGATCTATGAGTGTGATGTCTACTGCTGTTGCCATGTCCAAGCCGAGACTCCCTTTGGTGGCAGGTTGGAGGGAGGAGGCAGGAATGGATTGTTGTTGGATACAGGTGGGGGTTGCCATGGTGTTGCTGGCCGTTGTGGGCTTACTTGAGCTGGGGCTGCTACTGTTGTCGTCACGTGGCGCCCTCTCACGCACAACTGGTCATTTCCCGCAAGATGACAGGCGATGGTAGTGTAGTTGCTCATACTACAGTTCTCGCACCACACTTGTTGAGCTTGGCACTGTCATCTAAAGTGGCCTTCTTGACCGCAGCAGAAACACCTATTTCCCCTTGGATCTGGGGCTTGGGGTTGCATTTCTGGCTGTTTCAGGGGTGCCAGAGCTGCAAAAGCTTTCTTCTGTACTTCAATAAGATCCTTTCCTAACTCTCGCATGGCCTCAACTAACATAGCTAGGGGTCCCACCAGCACCCTGCTCACGCGATCTAACATAGCCTCTATAGTAGCATCCCCAGGAAGTGTGAGCAAAATAGACTTTGTAGCAGAATTGGTATTTTCCATAACACACTGCCGTAATAAGGCCCCCCTCATCCACTCCGGTACATCAGCTTGTTCTATCGCGGCTGTGACTCTATCTACAAACTCTGCAAATAACTCATCCCTCCCTTGCTTTATTGACATATACTACAGTGAGGGTGGGCTCATTTATAGCTAGTTGTGCTGTTCGCATAGACTCTAAACATACTTCCGGCCCTAGTGGTATCTGAGTATTGATAGTGGCAAACGGACCTGTTCCCATTAGTTTCTCTACCGTTACCCCATTAAGACCATCACCCACAGGGCAAGGCTGGTGTGCTGAAATTTCACACAAATGGTGCCAGTGAGATTGTCACAACAATTGCTGGGACTGGGTCCTTATAATCCTAATAATACCCTTTATGTCCTCTGGACGCAATATGGCCCCAGTCCATATATAATTTAGCATTTGTAGGCTCATTGTGTAAACCTG
>WAAB01023411.1:7220-61272 GCA_013389865.1 Piaya cayana | reverse complement strand
TTGGACTCTGCCCAGCGGTCCAGTCTGTTCAGATCCCTTTTCAGAGCCTGCCTACCCTCCAGCAGATCGACACTTCCACCCAGCTTAGTGTCATCTGCAAACTTACTAAGGGTGCACTCAATGCCTTCATCCAGGTCATTGATGAAGACATTGAACAGGGCTGGACCCTGGGGGACCCCACTTGTGACTGGCCTCCAACTGGATTTAACACCATTTACCACCACTCTCTGGGCCCGGCCATCCAACCAGTTCTCCACCCAGGAGAGTGTGTGCCTGTCCAGGCCAGAGGCTGACAGTTTCAGTAGCAGAATGCTGTGAGAAACTGTGTCAAAGGCTTTGCTGAAGTCCAGGAGCTAACCAACTAACTAAACAACTTTTTGAATTCACATTTATCATTCACTCAGAGAAATAAAGGATATTTTCAAACATTAAAGTATGAATTCTCACAACATTCCTGCTATCAGGTAACGTTACTCAAAAGCAGAAGAATAATTTGGTAAAAAAATATTAAAAAATGAAAGGAAAAATATAACCAAATGTCTCTAACATTCTCATTCAGAAATCCTGGAATTAAGGTGAATGAAGAAGTATTTTAAAGTTCTTTCATCTCCTTGAGGCTTTTCTGATAATTTTTCCAGTGATAAATATTTCATTTCAGGCTGGAAAAATATGAAATGGTAGTTCAAAATACATTTTAATTCTTCTTTTTCCATCTTGGAAATAAAAAATGCAGTTATGAAAATAAATGGAAAAATTTTTACTGTATTGCAAAATTTCACTTTTAACTAATGCAGTGTTCTGTTTTAGGTTTTTTTTCTCTGTATTGATTTTCATATAGAAGAATCCTTAACTACTCATATATAAAATATTGGGTTTGAAGTCTTAAAATAATACTATCACATTTAGTGGATCTATATGTTTTATAGCAAAAAAAGGGGAGAAAATTAGCAAACACAATTTCTCTGCTCTTATATCATGAGGATATGTATGCCATTGGATGCAAGATGATAGAACTAACGCATATGAAAAAATTAGTCATGCTTTAATCAGTTTCTTGATTCAAAATCTGCACTGTATAAAAATATTTCCATATGAAATATTTTCCATTGTTTTTTCTCTTAATATTGATTTCTCCTTAGCTCATTTCTAGTAGTATAAGGTTCTAAAGTTTAATTCTGTTTTTCTCTACAGCTTAAGCTTTGTGTGATCTTTCACCTTTCACTTTGAGTTTTTGTGTTGGATTTCACATCTTGAAATTTTCTGAGCACTGATTCACACATCTAAATATCCAGTAAACTGTAGGCTTAAAATTCATTGTTCCTATTTGAAGAGAAACTCTTGCTTTTATAAAATGTCAACAGCTGTGCAAAATACTAACCTAATGTTAGAGTTATTGTCAAGAATCAATGTTTAGGCCTCTTTTTTAAAAAGTTTCTAAGCTGGGCTATCTGAAGTCTGACAAGCAAACAAAATCAGAGGGATAAAAGGAAATTAAGCAAGACTTATATCTTCATGTAACACGGAAATGTCAAATACTAATATTCAGATATTATTTTGAATGAAAATATGAGAAATGTTTAGCATCTTCCAAAACTTCCAAGTTTTTGCAAGGGTATGCAATATGTTTGTAAATTTCTTTTTTTGTTGTTTTTTGTTTAGATTGCACCTTTAATCAAGATATGACAGGTAGGAACTATCAATATAAGGGAATAGAGTTTCCCACGCTGTTATTGTGGGGAAAAGTCACAGCTTAAGTTAGTAGTATGGAAGCATATTACTGTTTTTGAAAGGAACATATCTGAGCTGCTTCCAATTTCTGAGACATCTTTTTGTGAGAAAAATACTGGGAACTTATTAATCTAAAATGGAAGAGGATGTTAGGGAGAGATTTTAGCAGCTTTTGTTTTTCTCCCTTTTTTTCAGAATAAAAGATCTTCTTACAGATCTGATCTTTCATATTTTATATTGAACTGGTACTCCTGATATTTGTATCTCTGGCTAGTTCTCATTTGTATATTTCTTTCAGCTTAATCTTAAAATATTCTTTTCCCAAAATGAATTGAATTGAAGGAATATTATCTATGAAGCATTAAAAAAATATATATGTATGGGTATGTAAGGAGTAAATGTAGTGAAGAGGATGTAGCAATGCTGTTCTTACTGTGAGTAAGCAATGGAAGGGAAAGGTGATGGTTGCTGGAACTTTGAGACATTTGTGGTATTGAGAGAATATAACCTATAGACTGAAACTTCACATGGTTGCTTGACATGCCCATGGTGAACCCATGAAGAAAAGAAATGAAATGAAACAAACCATTCTTATGACTTGAGTGAAAACATCTTGAAAACATTGCTACCTGAAATAATAATTTAAATGCAATATTCCTTTTATATTTTCTGCAGAGTTACATGTTCAATAAAACAAAAGTAGTTATTGTTTCTAAGTATACAAGGCTGCAAACAGGAAATTGGTAAAGGATAAGCTTTATATTCATAAGCACCCAGATGCTGCAATCAGAATGCTACAGGCTGATACGTATGTAGAAGGAAAGCTGCATCATGCAACGCATGTTATTTAACATATTTTACACTCAGCACTGATTTATGTTCAAATTATGTCTCATGCAAAATATTTAAGTGGGTGATAAAGTCATGATAGTAAACAAGATCGTATTAAATGACCTCTGACTTCAGAAGAAAATACTAACTAAATAAGCATATATAAGCATATAAAACATTCAGTATCTATTAATGGATTTATATTTATTTCATAGCATATCAAAAAGGAAACATCAACCTTGTTCAATTTCAGTCTTGCCCCTAAAAATATTTAAAATTTTATATAAAATTGCAAGCCTATGCAACTTCACATGAGTCACAGATTCTGTCAAAAAAGATGTGCTGAATGGAGAGTATTGCAGCTCATAAGGATCCACACTGGGATCAGTGCTGTTTAATATCTCCACCAACGATATAGACAGTGAGATTGAGTGCACCCACAGCAAGCTTGCAGGTGACACCAAGCTGAGTGGTGCAATTGTCATGAAAGAAGGACTGCAACCTTATACAGAGCGACCTAGGCAAGCCTGAGAAGTGGGCCTCTGTCAACCTCAAGAGATTCAATGAGGCCAAGGGCAAGTTCCTACACTTGGTCTGGGGCAATCCATGGTCTCAATACAGGATGAGGGATGACATGATGGAGAAAAGCTCTGCAGAGAAGGACCTAGGGTACTGATTGATGAGAACCTCAACATGAGCCAGCAATATGTGCTTTCAGCCAAGGTGGCCAACTGTGTCCTGGGCTGCATCAAAAGGAGCATGTCCTGAACCTGCCTTGACCAGACCCAATTACCTAATCACAAAAATCTTTGAAATTGGAGAAATCAGATCCAAATTCAAAGTATGAGTCATTATCAAGCACTAATGAGGCACATTTTTGCCTCTTTCTTTTTCTTGATGTTCTTCAGGCATCTGACTAGGAAATGCACTAAGCGGAATCTTATAATATTTGGTATTCAAATATTTGTACACACCTTTATTTTTGTCACATAAGGCATTTGAACGACATTTCTACTCCTGCTGCAAAAAAAATTTGTAAAAAATATTTTTTTCTGGAAAATTAATCAAGATTGACTTTTGTTAGCAAGGTAAACAGATTTTGGCAAATAACATTATGTAGAAGGACAAGTAAAACAAGCAGATATGCTCTTAGTTTTCCTCATGACATCAGATCTTTCAAAATGGGATTTTATGTAAAAGCGTGAATAAATTTTAAAACAACTTTGGAAAAAAATGTAGTCCTTAATTATATACGCAGTCTAAAAGTTCTGCTGAAGAATGATACAGCTCAGAGTTTGAGTACTGCAGCTCCCCTACTCTATCCTTCACCATGTTTTTTTTGTACAAGCCTTTCAGCATTTGTGTATATACCACCATGAACAATAGCATTTTAGTTGAAATAAGTGTCCCTTACATCTATTTCAGATGCTTTGGGCTAGCATTCTTTTACTTTTTCTGACACTTTTCGTCACTGGATTTGATTCTGAAATTATCTTTACCATACACCTTTGAAATACAACTTTCTCTGAGAAAAAGACAGGTTTTGCAATGCTTGCACTTTCTCATTTTTCCTTATAATTGTATTTTTTAGATTCTAAACAATTAGGTGGCTCTTTAGAGTTACTGTGGGCATTCACAACTTATTTCTAGTATTGCTTTTATTTATTTTAGTATTGAAATTGTACGCAGAAATAACACATTTCAATACAATTTCTCCTTTCAATCTCTTCCCTAAGCTCAAAAATTAGCTAATATAAGGTAAGCATAAATTTTCTTATTGTCTTAATATTCTGAACTTTCTTTTGTGGTGATAAAATAAACTTTCAGAGAAATGAATGACCTACTTCTTAAAGCCACTTCTTTTTGTACAAAGTAAAACTGCTTGGATCTTCTAGTATGTCTCAAGTACATTCAGAGTAATTAGAGGTTTGAATAAGTTATTATTTATTTTAAATATGAACATAGGACAAAAAAATATAATAGTTCTCATAGAATCCTATGGACCAGAAAAAAAGGATATACACAGAACTAATGATTCTTCCATTGAATAGAGCAGAGAAACTTGTTTGCTGGCTAAATAAATGTCATCTGAGACCTTTATCTGAAACATCATAACATACTTAATTCTTAATATTTAATTGGGAAAATATTTCATACACCCACTTGTACTGAAATTAGTTACAGATTCATTCACTCAAAGCTTGCAGGGTACTTTTAGTATCAAGTAGTGCTAATTCCTAATAGTCAAAGGGCTAATAATTCAGATTATTAAAAGTGTTGTTATTTTCTACAGGCCCATAATGGAGAGGATTTACCACCTAAAGCTCACTGGTCTCTTCCAAAATCAGACGCGAGTTTTTCTCACAGCTCTACTGCAAAACCATTTCTCAAACTCATGCCTATCCTGGTGATACTATTCAGTTTAGACAAACAAATAGCATAAGGCTTGATTATTGTTAGGGCTATCATATCTGAAGCACTATCTCTCTCTCAATTCACTGACCAGAATAAATACAAACTAATAAACAGATGGGTTAGAGTAGATAACCTCAGAGAAAAACCTAATAAACTATTCCAGTTCATCATATTTTATTTATGCATTTTAAATAAAGCAATATACACAGTATTGTGGGAGGACTTGTTCAACATTCTAACATGTTCTCTTTCCCTGAGAAGTTATCTGAGTGTTTAGCACATTAGTTTCACTGAGTGGTATTCCATTTTTCATATTGTATATTAATGATGCATTTTGGATTAAGATCTGCTTGTTTGACCACAGTTTTGTGACGCTACCAGATGGAAAAAGCATGCTCATTTCAGTGGATGTTGTCCATCTCCTTTGCCAGCAAAGGAGTGTTCACTTCAGCATAGTTTCTATTTATATTCAATTTAGCATAAGCGCTGCGAATGATGGCAAGCTAACCAGTCCCTGTGGAAGATCACAGCCTGTTCCACTTGCTTGAGGTACTAAATTTCTTGCATGTGTCTTCTTTCTGAAAGAATAAATTCTGGGAAGCAGTGAAAGTCTTTCAGTTTGGACAACCTGGTCTGATTGTACAAGAATACTTATTTTAAGCCATCTTTTCTCCTTAATGAGGTGATTTTTCTTGTAATATATTGCAGCTCAGCTGGTCTGGGTGCATGATTTTATATGGAGACATTTTACAGAGAAGAAGGCCTGGATGGTGTGGGACTGATTGATACCGAGCAATTCTAACAAGGCCTTGAAACAGAGAACTGAAAGATAAACAAAGGCCAGTTCAGTGACAAGACAGCCTTCTGATAAACAAAGAACAGCTGAAAGGAATACAAGAGCTAGTTTGGTGGGAACAAGTACCAACTGGAGAACTATCAACATAGTTAATTTTAGCGTAACTTGGTTTCTTAGCATGCGCGGTAGTTTAGCCAATAATATGTTAATAATAGTTTTATGGACAGCTACCTTTACCCAGTAATACACTGTAAATACCCTTGTGAGCACCCAGTTATATAAGTAAAAAGGGTATATAAACAAACAGCTAACTCAATAAAATGTCTTCGATACATCAGATTGAAGTCCATGTGTTTAATCCCCTTAGTTTTAGACAGCCATGTTCCTGACAGGTCCAGCTGAGTCACTGGTGCAGTCTTCTGTCCTGCAAGACCTCTCACCACATTGTACCCAAGAGAAAAATTGAGTTCACAAGTTTTGCTTGAGGCAATTAGTAAGACACCAGTCTGTGGAAATGTGCATGCATACCCCCCTAAGTACTATATAGCAGTTTCTGGAGAAGGCCTATCGTACTGACTGATCTTTCTGGAGTATCTTTTCATGTAAGAATTGAGTCCCTTTATACAGCTTGTTCCCCTCTGTGAAGCTTTATCAGTAGAAAAACTGTAGGCAGCAAAACCAAGATAGCCTGTGACTCTGATTTTTACTTGAGAAGAGCCTTTTCAGCAAGGATCCCATCTCAAAGTTTGATGGAGGACATTTTTCTTCAGCAGATGATGTATAATAATTTTTGGAGCAGACAATAAATACCCACTCTTACTAATGCATTCCATTTGATTAGCTAGATCAATATTGCTGTAATTTCTAGCCATTAGGATCTCATTGCTGCATAGTACATAAAAACATTTACATTAACACTGATCAAAATTGTAACAGCATATATTAAAATATGAATGACATATAATCAGAATTTTCTGTTTCTACTGCCTCCAGTTATTTGTGACCCCAGATATGAAGTTCAAGTTTACACTTAATAGCACAATTATGTAAATCTGTATTTCTAACACTGAATTACAGCTGGTAATGATCAATAATTATATTTATGTATGATGTGAAGTTAATACTGCCACCATAGATTAATGTAAACAACAAAATTATTTCTGCAGTCAAGAGCTAACAAATCATGATAAACAAAGAGAACTAAAACAATCTCTTCAGAGCTTAATTCCCCCAGCGTAGTAAACAGATTTTTTATTTCCAATGAATGTAAAAGCACTGATTAAAGAAAATGCATCTCTACAAATTTTGTACAATGGCTGTATCTGCTATTACAGGTTTGTGTTTTTTTTAAATAACTTTTGAAACAATTTTTTTGACACAAATTAAAATCTCTCCAAAGAAATCTGGATAATAATTTTGTTGGATGAGTTCTGGGGAAAAATAAACCCTGAGGAAAATAAAATGCAGATTAAAAAGAGAACAGAGTGAAGGATAACCAAACACAACATTTCATTACATCAGTGCTCTTCAGAGTTCACTCACCTGTAGTATTGTTCTGTGTGAAAAGGACAACAGGGAACTGCATGATGGGACAGGAAGGTCCTTGGAGTAGTTTGGAGTTGGCTCAAGCAGCTGATACCAAAGAAGACTTGTCCTGGTTTGTTCACTCTTCCTTCAAGAACAGAAACCACAGTTACAGCAGGAACTTATTTAGTTTTTCAAAACCTCCCATCTCTATGCTTTTCCACCTTGCCTTCAACACTTACTGTTAATGTGCAACAGATGCTGCTTCAGTATGCTAGAGAAATGGTAAGCACACAGGTCCCTTGTTCTAGAGCTGGTCTTGTCCCACAAAATGAATTTTCCAGCTCTCTTGGAACTGCTTGATTTTGTCCATGCTTCAAACTGGAGACAGATGAGGTTGTGTCTGGTTAGTTAGAAAGGCAATTCATGAGCACTAATGCATGCCTTGCAAGATTGGTTCAAAATTTACCTTATAGAATCCGTAACCTCAGACAAAGCTGTGGATGGCTAATTAAAACAGGTTGTACTTACTCTTCAAGTAAGTGACTTACATGTCTTACCACGTGCCAAATGGCAGCAGCACAGGAAGGTACTTAGTGTTGAAGAAGCGTTGTTTAAATACTCTTAGGGAGGAGCAGTGTCTGGTCTGAGCTCCAGTAAGCAGCTTTTATTTCTTATATAAGTAAGTAACATGTTTTCCAAAATTGGTATCATTGGCTATATGTAGGGAAATGTCTTCCAGTGCAGAAAAATGGGAAAATGGGATTGTGCACTCAGAGCAGTGGAAATAACTCTCTTCTATCCTTAGAAAATGCAGGCAAACCTGGTTTTGTAGCACAAGCCAAACTCTCTCTGTAGTGCTGAGGGACTGATCCAAAATGGACAAAGGGCCTTCACTGATTTCAGCAAGCTTCATCTCAGTCCTTAACTCCACTTTTTCCCTGGCACATAGAACTTAATTAAAAAAAAAATAAAATTGCTGCTGTTGGGTTTTTGAATAATCCAGATGATACTTAGGCTTCTATTAAATGTTTCTCTCTGCAGAATGAAGTCTAATGACAGTTTTTAGCCAACCTACTTTTTAACAGGCTTGAAATAACTATGAGACTACAATGTCTAGTAGGAAGCCAGTACTGCAGAGCCCTGAAGGAACATCAGTTGAATGGAAAGTGTGTGTTTTACTTACTAATGATCTTTTAAGATTTTAGTAAACATGTAGGAACAAGGAGGGGAGCATCAAACTATGTTAATTCTTAAAAAAAAAATCAGTGGTAATTAATTAAAAACAAAATAAAAAATGAGTTTGTAGTACCCTCTTTTTGGCACTTGAATGATGAAAGAAAACTGCCAAGTTTATTACTGTTTTTTAATTTGTTGTCAGACATTGCCCTAAGTAGGTGGAGGGTTGGCTCACAACTTTTAATTTCATTTTTTAGGCAGGTAATTTTTGCAAGTTGTTGTGAAGATGAGAGGATTAAGAACTGAATATTGAAGAGGGGCCTAAACACCTTTTGTAGCAGGAAAATTTGTTTGAATAAGATAGGAAGAGCAGGGATTGTTTCAGTATTAATATTTTAAAGCACTGTTCTCTCCTTTCATATATTTTTTCACTTTATTTCCCTTCTATCTACAAGATTTCCTTTTAGATTAGCTCTCTGACTAGGACAGCTCTTGCTGAATAAATAGCAAAACATTAAAAAACATTAGCTGTACAATATAATCAAATGGAGAATCCAAAGAAACAGAAAACAAAACCAACACAAACATTCTTTAAGCCTCAGTCAGATCTTACAACAACATTAAGAACAGTCCAGAGTCTTTAGAATAAATTTAAAGCAGATTTAAAGTTTATAAAAAGGGTACAATGGAGGACAAAAAAAAAAAAAAAAAGAAAACCCGAAAGCAANGGAGCAGTGTCTGGTCTGAGCTCCAGTAAGCAGCTTTTATTTCTTATATAAGTAAGTAACATGTTTTCCAAAATTGGTATCATTGGCTATATGTAGGGAAATGTCTTCCAGTGCAGAAAAATGGGAAAATGGGATTGTGCACTCAGAGCAGTGGAAATAACTCTCTTCTATCCTTAGAAAATGCAGGCAAACCTGGTTTTGTAGCACAAGCCAAACTCTCTCTGTAGTGCTGAGGGACTGATCCAAAATGGACAAAGGGCCTTCACTGATTTCAGCAAGCTTCATCTCAGTCCTTAACTCCACTTTTTCCCTGGCACATAGAACTTAATTAAAAAAAAAATAAAATTGCTGCTGTTGGGTTTTTGAATAATCCAGATGATACTTAGGCTTCTATTAAATGTTTCTCTCTGCAGAATGAAGTCTAATGACAGTTTTTAGCCAACCTACTTTTTAACAGGCTTGAAATAACTATGAGACTACAATGTCTAGTAGGAAGCCAGTACTGCAGAGCCCTGAAGGAACATCAGTTGAATGGAAAGTGTGTGTTTTACTTACTAATGATCTTTTAAGATTTTAGTAAACATGTAGGAACAAGGAGGGGAGCATCAAACTATGTTAATTCTTAAAAAAAAAATCAGTGGTAATTAATTAAAAACAAAATAAAAAATGNAAAAAAAAAAAAAAAAAGAAGTCCTGAGAGCAAGTCTCTGTGAGACTCAAGAGTATCACAGGAAAACCAGCTAAACTTTATATTATGACACTTTATGAAAGAGGTAGTGGCGAGCATTAAGTGGCTCTTCGGGAAATTTAGCGGAAATAAAAAGGGTGTCCTGAATTCTTTTGATTAGTGTCTACAGTAATTTTGGTGAAAAAAAAGAGGTGTATGACATACCAAAACAACAAAGAGGAATCAAGTAATTATGTCTAAAATTGAAATAATAATCACTGCCTCAAAGGATGAATGTGGTATGAGTTTAGTAGAGTTTATTTTGGAGTAATGACTCATACTGAAACCTTCTCCTCATCCACACTCAACTCAAAAACTATGCCAAAAGGAGGAGCCTGGGAAAGTATTTCTTTGGGAATCTTTTCTTCCCATAAAGCCTTCATAAAAATTTTTATTATGTCAACATAGTCCAGAGTTGTTTCTAATTCTAGTTCTATTAACTTGAGAGTCATTAGTGTTTAACATGCTAATTACATAAATGACTATTGGAAAAATCAAGTAGGATACTAACCACAGCTAAGACAGGGTTTAAAGCAAAACAACTGAAGAGACTTCCTGTTCACCTGGGATATCATAAAATGCAGATTTCCCTCCATACCTCATGATATTCCTTGGATGCCTCTTTGGATGTTCCTTTTCCTGCAGGAATTATTCATCAGTTGGGTTGGAACAAGAGGTTTGCATTTATTTAGTGCTCTTCATGTGGTGAAACAAAGGCTGGGTTAGAAAATATGTATACGTTGCAGCATGAAAGCTTTTATCCGTGTATCTGAAGCAAATAATTTAAAATACTTCTATTCAGAAAACATTCCTAGAGATATGTGATTACAGCAACCATTAAAAAGCAAACACGGGTATTAAGACAATAGAAACACCATTTTAATTTAAGCCATATGCTGAAACACAGTAGTTAAACAATTTAAGTTACATTTACCACACTAGAAAATAATGTGGATCATGATACAGAGCAAAAGTGCACGTTACTCAGATTTTTCCATCTTTCTGACAAATTTGGAAACTGATATAAAAAACTTGTGAAGATGCAGAACAAGTATTCAAAAGTATCATATTTGAGGGCTAGCCAGAGGCAAAGAGAAAAGTCATAGTTTTGAGTTCTCCATTATTGGCCTGTTTTGATATTTAAACTGTCGTGGGGGATGTGCTTCTGCACAAAAGCATCACATTTGTGAAAAACATCTTGCTATCAAATCATTCAAAACGAAGAGCCAAAAATATGCTTCTGATGCTTTATGTAAAGAGACATATTGCCAACGTGATTCTGAAATGGTGGTCGTGTCACAAGTTTTGACCCCGGCAGTGCAACACACATCCGATCAGGAAATTCTTCAGCAGAACACAGCAACTCTCTTAAAATTATCCTCTCAAAGACATGAAATTTCTGATCAGATGTAATATAAAATTCAAAGCAAATTTTGTTTGTATGAGAGATGGCTCTGGCAGTGCTACTTAAGAAAATAAAGCAGAAAGATGACTGTATTTCAGTACAGCTGAATACAGAAAGATGATGTGAAAAGAGTCACCCAGCCACTTGCTTGTGGGTAAAACATAAAAGCAAGATTGCAGCAAAAGCTAGTTTGTTTAATGCCAGCAATAATGCCTTCATTAAGATGATGACAGCTCATAAACAGATGCAGGAAATGTATTATGGCAGGACAGGAAGGTCACTTTCCTCTTTCTAATCCTGGTAAGCAGGTAGAATCACAGTAAGGAGGTAATCAGAAATGTGCTTAGGTTTTCGTCAAAGAAATTGTTTCAAAACAACAACATCTGTACATTCAGAAGGTGTCAGAAGTGCACCCTGAGACCTGTTTTAAAATTAGCAAGCCCATCCATATTATCACAACTGAAATATTCCTGTTTGTAAGGAAATTTAAAAAAAAAAAAAAAAATCACTCTGATGGTGTGGAAGCTGCTGGGAAAGGCGCTAGAACAGACCAACTGCTCTGCAGAGAGACTGAAACCCTCCTGTATGAAGAATGACTAAGTGGAGGGGAAAAGAAGATACAGCCCACTTCCACCCCCAGCCCTCTATCTATGTATATCTACTCAAAGCCAATTCATAACCTGCACTCATGTGCCCTTCCAAAACCATTTGTGACTGAAACAAGATCAGGGAAGGGCTGGCTGATCTCCACAGGGTGACATCCTTTTAGGACTCTATGCTGTCGGGGATTTCAGGTTTGCTACACCCCCTCCGCACCTCTGAAGCAGGACTTAATGGTTCAGAGCAGTCATGAGATCTTCAGTGCTTAATGGCATTTGTTAATGAAGAGAGTTACTCAAACTGTTTTACTATAATTTTCTGTTTCCATACAGCAAGACAATGCAACACACCAGATAGTAATGTGAAGAAACTGAAATATATCTCAATTTACTGCATACTTGGCATGCCTTTCCTTACCCCTGGTTGGTTTTGGGGTTTTTTTGAGTTATGACTGATTTCAAATGCAGCAGTGAGTAAAACATAGCAAAGCTTTACTGTTTGTTGTGCAACTTTCTCTATTGGTTCATGCAAAAAAGTTCCCTCCACATTGAATAGAGGAACCACACTTGCTGCGTTATTTTGGAGAATTACTTGGGAATAGTGTACTTTCTTAGAATCATAGAAGACTTAAGGTTGGAAAAGACCTCTAAGCTCATCCAGTCCAATTGTCAGCCCAGCATCACGGTGCGTATACTAAAATATGTCACAAAATGCCATGTCTACACAGTTTTTAACACTTCCAGGGATGGTGACTCCATCACTTCCCTGGACAGCCTCTTCCAATGCTTCACCACCTTTTCAGTCAAGAACTTTTTTCTAATATCCAATCAAAACCTCCCCTGGCGCAAACTGAGGTAACTTCCTCTTGTTCTACATTCATTACTTGGAAGAAGACACCACTACTCACCTTGTTATCACCTCTGTTCAGGTAGTGGCAGAGAGCAATAAGGTCTCACTGTGCTCTTCACCACCACTAGTACTTGGAAGACAGTGCTTCCCAAACTTCAGCCAGTCTTTCTTTACTCAGGTCACCATATGTAGGCAACAAAAAAGTTGTTACAAGCCACTGAAATTCTTCATTAAGACTCTGTATTGCTATAATTTTGCTAGAGGATTGTCCCTTTAACAGGCACATTTGTCCCTTATCTCACTACTTCAGTGTCTTTCACCAGTTAGTTCAACACCTGGTGTTTTACCTTCAGTAAAAGCATGCTCTCCTGCTTGTTTTGAAAATAAAGGATGTACTGAGGATTGGGATTGAGGTGCTAGCAAGAATATCCATCTTAAGACATTTGAGGAGAAATCAGGAAAAAAAGTCAACACAGCTGTAGTAGCCATCTGAATGAAACTGCAGATATGTTGATGTTAAGTTGGTCTAAGATCCTCCAGAAACAATATAGGAGATTTATTCAAAACTGGTTTGGTATCAGTCTTCAAAACCCATAGTTAGCACTGAACATACACCCACTGTCCTATGCAATTCACATCAATGTCTGATATTTCTACAGCAGCATTGATTTCATCACCTAAAAGCTGTCAAACAGTTAAAGAATGACTGGGAAGGAAGAAATAAACTCGAAAAATTATTTATCTTCTGTATTATGATGAAGACCTACTAACAAAAATATATATTTATGACTTCTAACAAAAATAAAAGTCTGTGATTACTTTGTTTTTCTTTCTTTGGTTTCCTTAGGCATAACAACTAATCTTGAAATTTCCCAGCACTTCAGAAATCTGGCGTTTATGATGCCTCTGTATAGGGAACAGTCAGTAATTTGTAAGTGGGCTCAGGATTCAGAAGGGAGGCCTTCAGGAAGACTGGTTTTTGGGGTTTTTATTTTGTTCTAATTCTCCCTCATTGAAAACATGAAAAACAAGATTTTTCACAGAAATATTCTCAGAAATAGGTTTGGTTTTTTCCCCCTAGCTATGCCAGAGGCCTTTCCTATCTCAGTCAATAAGGAACTAAGGCTGGTGGTCAATACCAAATAATTAACAAAGCTTGCAACAGTTATTGCAATATAATAACTTAATTTACACGTAAGCAAGCAACACTCCATAGCTTGTCTTTCTACCTTTCTGTGATTAGGAGATGTAATGGCATTATATGTGTGACTGTTGCTTCCACAGTAAACCTAGACACACATTTTGCTCTTGTTTTATGTACAGTACTATAGATTGGGAAAAGTGTTTGTTGTTTTAGTAAAAGTTATGCTTTATAATCTCACTGCACTGTACACACCCGTAAATTACCATGCAAGGAAGGAGCAAATAAAGCTTCAATTCAAAGTCACTTTGAAAATCCCATAATAAATTCATACCTTAAGAACTGTAATTGTATGTCATTACCTTGAAAATTCCTATCTATCTTGAATGTTTCCTATTTGTTCAGCAAAGAAGTTGAAAAACATGCTGTGAAATGCCAGCTTCTAGCTGCGCTGTCCTCTGACTCTTACCACTTGATAAAGAAACAGTGGTTGATGAACTTATGTTGACCACCTACAATCAAAGATCATTGCTGCTGCTGGGTTCTGAGATGATGTTTCATCATTATTCTCCAGGAGGCTGACTATGAACCAATAGATGTGATGTTTTGAAGGAACTTACTTTTCACTGACATCTTTCTTCTCTTACGGAGGTCTGCTCTTCCTATTATTTACCTCCTAAAAACCAGAAAGAGTAGGCTGAAATGTAGTGATAATCTAGATGGCCATTAACTCAACATTCATGTCAAGTTATACTGATTTTTGCCATGGCAAAGCCAAAATCTGGAGTAGCCTAAATACTAGAAGGCTCAAGGAAAACGGTGCAAAATAGATTTTGAAGAATACACCATTTCTACATCTGAACTGCCAGAAGTAAAGGGTACTCAAAAAGTTACTGACAGAAAGTCTGTTTCTATCTGCTGTTAAATAAAAGATCATATTTCATTTTACTTCATATCTGGTTGCTCCTCAAGATATTTGGGTTTCTAGTTCTTATTGCAACCTACTTAATGCATAAATAAAATGATTTGCTAAAAATCTTCAAAAGGCACAAGCCACTGCAGACCATCTGCTTAACATCTCAGTTCAGATGAATGCATCACAAGAGCAATACGCACCCTGCATGGAGTTTTACTGTAATGGGATATACATTTAAGGTATTAAAGGTATAAAAAGCTACCCATAACATTATAACCCAGTGGTAGAGGATCATACATGGCCTTTGAGATTGACCAAGTCTTTCATATGAATTGGACTTGAGTGGATCCAAAGTCGAAGCAGAGAAAAAGGACTCCTCATTTCACCTCAACTATTCTATAATTCTATGATCTGTGACCACATTGAAAGCTAAAAGAATTTCTTAAACAATACTTCGGACACTGGGAATGTTATGAATGCCATGATTAAAGCAAACCCACAACACCTATAGCAAGAACAGTTTAAATCACAAGTATGGTTCAATTTGTTGTTAGAAATTTTGGGAGAAAAGTAAAATTGTAAAAAAGGTAGAAAAAAAGTAGAATAAGAATATTAAATGTATTAGATGACCAGATGTGTGTGCTTAATTATAAATAGTAGTTAAAGGCAAATGAGTCTGTAAAATTTCCTTGTGTAAATCAACCATGACATTAGAGGGAAGAAATTCTGATTTCGACTATCTGATGTAAGAAAAAACACTGAACCAAATAGGAGTAAAAAATAAGATATTGTTTCAAAATAGGATTTTATGGTTTTGATGTCAGCCACTCTTTAAAGCCGGGTTGCTCTTTCTCAGGGGAAGACAGTCACATCACAGAAAATCTTTGGCTACTTGTCTACACGTCTAATGCCTTAATGTGCAGTACAATATGCAGAATTACTTATAACCCACAGGCATATTTTGTTACATATGACTACACAA
Source organism: Piaya cayana (assembly GCA_013389865.1). NCBI lineage: Eukaryota > Metazoa > Chordata > Aves > Cuculiformes > Coccyzidae > Piaya > Piaya cayana. The sequence goes on along the minus strand of WAAB01023411.1, from coordinate 45,451 downwards.
CTTAAACAGTTCCATGAGCCTGTCTCATCTCGTCCGGCAGAGAGGTCAAGAACTTTTATTTGTGATCTCACTCATTTCCACAGCAATAGACCCGTGTCAGGTACTCAGGCTTGTAATGCTACTACATTAGCAAGAGGATGGAGGTCTAGCACAAAAAGGCAGAGTTTTTATTCCAACAAACACACCTTTGATAACAGCAAAATTGCCAGAAAAACACTAGTAAATACATAAACTTTTTCAGCATGCTCTGGAATACTAGGAGTTTCCTTTCCCCCTGAAGTTATGCCCACCATGTCTGCAAGCCTCCACATTTTTATAAGGAGGAAACTCATATATTTTATCAGATAATCCTCCAATACAGAAATTCTCAGCAAAGAACAAAGACAATTCTATGTTCTTGGAAACAAGATACTTGCAACTAACCTGTGATGCAGGATTGGCAAAATCTAAGACTGAAATAATTGGAGTTTTTTTATTAAAATACATTTCATAGAATCATAGAATCACAGAATTGCCAGGTTGGAAGAGACCCACCGGATCATCGAGTCCAACCATTCCTACCAATCTTAAAACCATGCCCCTCAGTACCTCGTCCATCCACACCTTAAACACCTCCAGGGAAGGCAAATCAACTGCCTCCCTGGGCAGCCCATTCCAGGGCCTAACAACAATCCTTTCTGTGAGAAATTTTTTCCTTATGCTGAGAAGCGTTTCTTCAATGCTTCTTCTTCAGCTGTATAAAGAATGGTGTGAATGTTTATATACTTGTCTCTTCTTTCTCTCACATGGACATCCATGAGATGTACAGCCATGTTTGTTTTAAATATCATGATGTAACCACACTGTGAAGGTTTAACTTTGAGGTCTTAATGGATGGGTCGCTGACCTTAATGAATTTGTCACTGGTTTCCTTCAGTGGGATTTCACTTAAAACCCTTGCAATCAGTTCAGAACTAAACACTACTGGGGCTGGATCAGGAAAAGTGTTATTCCCTCTCTCCAACAATTTAAACTTACTGCCTCTTTCCAACAATTTAAACTACAATGTCCTTAAGATTCCCTCTCTCCAACAACTTCATTTCAGCCAGACACAGATATAGAGAAGAATATTATTACCATTCTGTCAAGTTATACCTCAAACAAGAGTTCTTTATTTGGGCTCTCTTGTTGTTTTCAAACAAGTATTCAAAGTTCACAAGATGCTTAGGCGTAATTTAACTTTTATTTCCTTGCATTTCACTCCTTTCCTCATTTCTATCTTATTATTTTCAAATGTTTCCTCTATTTCTACACTTCTGCNATACAACAGATAACATCCTCTGACAAGAAAAGATAATGTAAAATTATCTGCAAATAGGAAAGCTGGGACACATGAAACTGAAGTAACTCAGTATGTGGGCAAATCAGAGAGATTTTAAGGTTTTTTTTCTTTTTCATTACACTTTGGAACCTTCTTTCACTTTTGTAAGTTTCTGCCCTTTTCATTTGTTTATTGATTTTTAATATCTGTTCTACCCTTTTTTCACAGGAATGCTTGTTTCTCAACAAGACCATTTTCCTGGACTCCAAACATGCCAGCAAAGAAATCTCAATCCTCTATTCACAAAACTCCAACTCAAAATGGAAGAAAGAAATGGTACTTTAGAAAAAAGAAAACTTAAAATGCTGTGGAATGGGTGAGCTCTTGTGGAGGAGAGCTGAGCTTACAGTTAGCAATAGTGGAGGTAAAATAATCAGGGACTAAATACCAACATTTTTCGTAAGTGTATTTTAAATGTGGAGGTTTTTTTTCTCCTTTATCCTTAGGGAAATTAAGAATGGCAAAAAAGAAAAAATTGGTTGCCCTGAGGAAATAATGGATAATTTCAGATGACAATTTGAGCTTTATGCATGTCCAACACAAATTAATTTTCTGATTTTTATGCTTTACCAAACATTAAAGACAATATTGAAAAAATTTTAATGGACAAGCAACAAGGGTGTAAACTGACGAAGTTACAGAGAGAGAAACCAGAACTTTATGTCTCTAAGAGATAGCAGGAAATTTATTTTACATAAAATATAATAACTAACTCATCAGTTAACTCTAGAATCTGAAAGTTCAGAGAAATTAAAATTTCAAAGCCTCTGACATGACTGCTTGAACTGTGTCTCAGAGTCCTACTAGTGATACAAGTGGCAAATCCACACATAATGTTTTTCTCAGATGGATAATTGAGGTGTTTGTTGTGATGCTTCTTAGTTGCAATTACTGGGCTTATGGACAAAATTTAACAAGGAGATTTTTATCAATTATATTGTTACATTAAACAACAAAAATCAGAACATTTANTTCATAGAATCATAGAATCACAGAATTGCCAGGTTGGAAGAGACCCACCGGATCATCGAGTCCAACCATTCCTACCAATCTTAAAACCATGCCCCTCAGTACCTCGTCCATCCACACCTTAAACACCTCCAGGGAAGGCAAATCAACTGCCTCCCTGGGCAGCCCATTCCAGGGCCTAACAACAATCCTTTCTGTGAGAAATTTTTTCCTTATGCTGAGAAGCGTTTCTTCAATGCTTCTTCTTCAGCTGTATAAAGAATGGTGTGAATGTTTATATACTTGTCTCTTCTTTCTCTCACATGGACATCCATGAGATGTACAGCCATGTTTGTTTTAAATATCATGATGTAACCACACTGTGAAGGTTTAACTTTGAGGTCTTAATGGATGGGTCGCTGACCTTAATGAATTTGTCACTGGTTTCCTTCAGTGGGATTTCACTTAAAACCCTTGCAATCAGTTCAGAACTAAACACTACTGGGGCTGGATCAGGAAAAGTGTTATTCCCTCTCTCCAACAATTTAAACTTACTGCCTCTTTCCAACAATTTAAACTACAATGTCCTTAAGATTCCCTCTCTCCAACAACTTCATTTCAGCCAGACACAGATATAGAGAAGAATATTATTACCATTCTGTCAAGTTATACCTCAAACAAGAGTTCTTTATTTGGGCTCTCTTGTTGTTTTCAAACAAGTATTCAAAGTTCACAAGATGCTTAGGCGTAATTTAACTTTTATTTCCTTGCATTTCACTCCTTTCCTCATTTCTATCTTATTATTTTCAAATGTTTCCTCTATTTCTACACTTCTGCCTCATTGTCTTTTTTTTTTCTCTTATTTCTTCACCTCTTCTCTATCACATTCCATCACCCAGTTCCCTTTCAATTTGTGTTCTTTCTATTAGCTTTTCTTTTTTTCTACCTCACACTCTTTCCCAAGACAACAGCTCTGTGCTCTTGGTTCTTCTAATTTTTGTTTTACACTCTTAATACTTTGCTTTTCCCCCAGTTTTCTTCTCCTTTTCTGTAGGATACTGTATAAGAAATATGTATTTTNTACTTTAGAAAAAAGAAAACTTAAAATGCTGTGGAATGGGTGAGCTCTTGTGGAGGAGAGCTGAGCTTACAGTTAGCAATAGTGGAGGTAAAATAATCAGGGACTAAATACCAACATTTTTCGTAAGTGTATTTTAAATGTGGAGGTTTTTTTTCTCCTTTATCCTTAGGGAAATTAAGAATGGCAAAAAAGAAAAAATTGGTTGCCCTGAGGAAATAATGGATAATTTCAGATGACAATTTGAGCTTTATGCATGTCCAACACAAATTAATTTTCTGATTTTTATGCTTTACCAAACATTAAAGACAATATTGAAAAAATTTTAATGGACAAGCAACAAGGGTGTAAACTGACGAAGTTACAGAGAGAGAAACCAGAACTTTATGTCTCTAAGAGATAGCAGGAAATTTATTTTACATAAAATATAATAACTAACTCATCAGTTAACTCTAGAATCTGAAAGTTCAGAGAAATTAAAATTTCAAAGCCTCTGACATGACTGCTTGAACTGTGTCTCAGAGTCCTACTAGTGATACAAGTGGCAAATCCACACATAATGTTTTTCTCAGATGGATAATTGAGGTGTTTGTTGTGATGCTTCTTAGTTGCAATTACTGGGCTTATGGACAAAATTTAACAAGGAGATTTTTATCAATTATATTGTTACATTAAACAACAAAAATCAGAACATTTATAATTAGCAATAACATTCTCGCTCTAACTCACCCAAATATGTGAAGACATTTCAATAAGTGTGAAGTATGGAACCATGTAAATTAATATTTCAGTACAGCAAGCCATTTTTTAATTGTTAACTGAAACCTTAAAACTTTGAGGTGGTATCTGGATGAGACTTATAGCTGTTGCACACATGTAGAGAGTAGACAAAACAACAATAATCCAAATTTCAGGTGTAATTTTGGAATTATTCTACATCTGGATGAATAAATGGAGTCGAGAATGGTCTTCTGCGAGTTTGTATTAACTTAATATAAGAATAAGGGCTCATAATTCACGACATATGTATGGATCCAAATGTAGTTTTTAGGTACTTGAAGTACCTTAAGAAACTGCCTTGCAAAAAGCTACTAATAAGCCATTGTACCAAGGCATGCAGGTTACTTATGCACATATAGTAAGGTATGTAAATGGTAACAGAGTAAAAGAAGCATAATCTGATTTGCCTTCTGGTCCTAACTCTGTTATCTTCAGCAGAGTGAAGTAACTCCTGAGGAACAAATGGAAGTAGTGGAAAATCAATCCTGCAGATGATCTTTTACAGCAAATAAAAACCCTGTGACAAACCCAACCATACTGGAAGGGGTCAAGATTGTGTTATAATGAACAAGTCACTATTTCAGCATAACAGCTAGTGCATTTTTCTGTTGGTTTTCTTTTCCTGTTTTGTATCTGGAGGTAGTGAAACTGCATACACTAATTTTAGAATTGTCCTATTAGTCCCAGTTGGCAGGATTATCCTGTGAGATTCCCTTATTTAAGAAAATCATCTGGAAGGGTGAAAATAGGAACTTCAGAAACTAACAAATTAAAACCTGACATCCTGAAAGTATTTTTCATATGCCATAAATAATAGTTTGAGTTCTTCCAAAAGAGCCTTCATGTCGTTATAGCTTGTGGTGGGCATGTTCTTATATTTTCTAAATAAAAGGATTTTACAAATAATTTAGCTCCAAAGTTATTTTGTAAAAACTGCAAAGATTAAAGATCGTTTCACCTACACAGCTGCCATCTCATTTAAATTTGCATCCAATCTACAGCAATTATGAACACACACTAGTACACACACAGAGTGTATCTATCAACTACACTAGACAGAAAAAATATCCCTTGTAAATGAAATCTTCACACATTTCTACGAGAACCTAAAGAACTGAATAAAAACATCCATCAGGGTGCATTGTTTCAGCTTTCAGAGTAGGTACTAAATACTGGCGAACACTTTTCTTCCTAAGAGGAAGAAATGAGTGAAATTAATTCAGTTTCGAACATTCATTTCAGAAAAGTTGACAGATTTCTGTATGTAGACATCAGCCCACTTTTGCTATGCATAGGGTGACCTTCAACTGAACTGCAGAAAGTAAATGACAGGAAAGTTTCCTGAAAAAGTTTCGTGAGGATAAAAGAGATTAATGACCATATTTGTGTTGGACACTCTCCCCTGTATAGAATATTCAGAGTGATATAATCATGTTATTTATTGTATTTTTTTTCAGATCATTTGCAATGTTAATTTATATGAGTTTGATATTGCTTTTGTCTTTTAGTTGTGTGTTATTCTGAGAAATCCCTAGGGAAGTAAAGGATTTATATGCTTTGTGTACACATTCTGCAGACTAAGCACTCTGGCATAATTATTTTTGGCACTCACTAACTGATTAAAACATACAATTTAACTCATGATCAGTAAGATTAAATCTTTTTAATATACCTCAAAAGTAAATTATCATTTGCTACTCAAACATCCCTTTCTGCACATGTCCCCAATAAAGCTGTTCTTTTTTTCATTAATGCACCTTTTAACGAGGATTCCCTTTTATGTCTTCCTCTGGGCAAAACTGCCTTATCCTTTATAGAGAGGTAGGAACAAAGATGAGATGGGAGCTGACTGTGCTACTACATGGGTTTCTAATGTCAAACCAATTATAAGTCACTTTTTTTTGTCTGTGTGTGTTCTGTACAGACTCAGCTGTTAAAGAAAACACATCCCTGCTTTGTGTTTACTTGATATACACATAAATGTCACCAGTTAGGAGGAAATAATATTTGAAAAAAATCATTTGCATGACTCAGAATAAAATTGTGCAGGCTCTTATTTCATTTGACAATAGCTATATTTTTAAGGATATGTTACATTTTAATTTTGCAAGAAGGCCTACTTAACAGCATACTCAAATCATGCTTCAGTATTAGAACTTGCAGAAAAGAAAAATAATGGCTCCAAAGGAATGAAAACCTCTCTGCAGTCCTGTATTAGTAAGGAAATGTTTGCAGAGCCCAAAACAGGATGGGCACACAAACATTTATCATGGAAAATATGAAATACTCGAGTTTCATTGATCCTCATTGATACTGTGCTCACCTTAGGTGGGACCAGCATGGAAGTCAAGGACACTCACAGGATGGAGGTCATAAACTTAGCAGAAAATGGTGACTGTGTATATTTTGCAACCTGTGATTCACCTAGATTTTGTCCTATCACCTCAGAATGATGCATCTGTGAGTCAAGAAAAATGTTTTAGAAAAGGAAAATCTTGATTTAGAAAAATCTGGTCAATCTAGCCTAATTTCTTATGTGGTGCCACTTATTTGATGACACCAATCCAACCTCTTACCAACAGTACATCTCTCTGAAAGAGTTGCATCAAACCTGTGATAAAGATACTTTTGTGATCAAGGCTCTTAATCTTTCATAACTGAGGCCATAAAAGTTGGGCAAGAATTCAGAAAATGTTCAGTGTGGAATAAGCCAATGTAAAATTAAACAGCAACTTTGAAGCTAACTACTATATCTGTTTCCCTTATTTGCCTTTCCACACAGAAAAGGGTTGTCATAGAAGCAAGCTATCATCAGGGTTTAGAAACTCTGAAAAATAACTCTTAGTGTCTGATCAAACAAAACCAAACCAAAGGAAACAGATTCTGTGAAGGCAGCTCCAGGCAGCTCTCCATGCCAAGTCAAGTTCGTTAGGGGGTTACGCCCTCAGCAGTGATGCAATACTTTACTTTCTGCTTTAACTGGCTTATTTTAAGCACAGGAAGAAAATTTAAGATTGGATGCAGTAGGAGACAATTGCTTTTGGTCTGTTGTGGCTGTGTTTACTTGTAGAGGTGCCTTCTGGTCTAGTTGCTGAAGGGGAAACAAGTACAAATGTCTCGGCCTTGGCTGCTAGGGTCTGATTATAAGCACTGTGCTAGAGAATTCATGGATTATTCATGTGTAATTACAGATAGCTATTGTACTCTTTTAAATCATCCCTATGGCCCATTATGGCCCATAACAACTGAAATAGCAATTGTCATAGTAAGGTTTGGGCTCTGTCATAGAGTGTAGGCTCTAATCAATAATGATGAATGGTAAAATTTAGCATCAAGCAGGAGAAAGTCAAGTTGCCTCCCGCCATAAATCTGTACAAATACCAAGGCATGCAGCTGCTGGATCTGGAAATTTAAAAGGCAACCCTCTCCCTCCACTGACTACACATGCACCTCTACAAAAGTTGAAAAAGGAGAAATGTGCAATATGTCAATTCTAATAATCCACATGCTGTTAAGACATTTTTCTATTTATTCAAAGCGGGGTGAACCCTAGGTTGTTTTGAAGGTCAATTCCAGGTGAAAGGGGGGGTCATCTGGAGGCCACCTCGACTCCCATGCAGGTCAATAACGCCTCCTCCTGCCCCAGAAGACAAGCTGCTCACACCCAATCAATCCACCAATGCTGCCGCTGCACCCAGCGTAATGAACAGTGAATAAATGTAGCCTATCATCACAAAACATGCTTTTAAAGTACCTTCCCTTTTCATGTAAAACCTCTTGCTGTCAAATTCTACATTCACTCATCCAGCAGTGAGTAGCAAAAGTGAGAAATCAGGCTCTCATTGGGGTTGGTAAAAGGTCATTGCTGACAGACATGGAGGTTAAACTGCCGAGTTAAAATACTGTTCATTACCCACTGCAGCTTTTTGCTAACTACACTTCTTTGTGTTACAGTCAAGCAGTACATCAATATGCCCCTCCTCCTAATTCATTAGCAATTGTTGAATTGTACAGAAGGGGAAAAAGAAGGATAGATCTTTTATAATTTTTTTCTTTTCCGTGTCAGATACTTTTACATCTTTATCCATTCAGTATTAAATACTCTGCTCACAGACTGTGCTGCTTGCTTGTGATGAACAGTCATCATTACAGGTACGATTCCTGAAGGCAGAGACATCCAGTCCATCTGAAACCCCAAAGGTTTGGAGCTGCTCAGGCAATAGTTTCTTTTCTCTTTCCCTTTTAATTAATTGGCCATCTGTGTATCAATAAACTTGAAATTTCACACTACAACTATGGCCTACTCAAATACATTTGAAGTACAAGTCAAGGAAAAAAAATGCTTCTCCTGCAGATAATGTTAAAATGGTTAAAAACAGATGTAACATGCAAATTGACATTTACCTCAGATAAAATGCTTATGACCTGTTCATGCTGACTAGGTTAGATCTTTATCAAACACTATCCTCACTGTAGATCTCAAGACACTCCCTAATCTAATATTTTATTAAGAAATGTTTAAAGTCTGCATTTTTTCCATGATTAAAGAATTTTGATGTATCCAAAAGAGCCATTTAGAACAGCAAGGAATCATTGGAGTTCAAATGGAAACAGCAGTGAAGGTTTTATTTGTACCAAAGGCAGTAATTTGGTGGGAATTCTTAACAGTTGAGACCAATTTCCCAAAATGAAATTCTATACTTTGATTAATTAATAAGTAGATGGGATTCCCTTTATTGAAATGCAAAGCTTTTGTATTTAAAGACAGCCATCTTAAAAAAAATAATCTCACAGAGCAATAGAAAAATTATCTCTAATCATGAATAAAACAAAGGTTTATTTACATGCATGGTACAACAATAATTTGACTCAACAAATTACCATTATCTATTTAAATCTTTAAAATTTCAGAGATTTCTTCAGGAAAATATATCCTTTTTTTTTTCCTCCTGTATGCTTTCTCTCTCAGTGGGACTGAAAATAAAATGTTATGACTTAAATCACAAGAGGCTAACATCATTTTTAGCAACAAAGACTGCATAATTTCAAGACTATGAGTGAGTGGCTGACTTTAACTAAAATGTTTCAGTTCTGTGCGTATATAGGTACATAAATAATTCAGAATTAATCCCTGCAGAGGGGACAATGGGAATCGTAAATTATCCATGTGCCGTCCTCAACATTAGAGGCAATGAACCTATAGTAACAAACTATGAGTGTTACTCATTACATACATTTCACAGACACCTTAACCTTTTGAATATTAATTTCCCTCTGCAGCTTGTAGCTAGGCGGCATAATTTTTTTCCCTTTCCTTTCCTGCTTAATTCTGCGCCTTCATTCTTTCTCCCTCTTTCTCTTTTTAACCTTTCCTGAACAACATGTCAGTTAAGCTATTGACTGGGTTGTGAATACTGAAGGAATATTGATTATTTTTCTAAATAAATAGTTACCAGAAAGCATTTTTTTAAAAAGCTAGATTGTTGTTTCAGTAATATTACATGGAGCACTTTATGTACTCAGAGATTAGGTATGTGTATACTGGCTTGGCTATTTGATATGGTCTAATGCATGTAAATCCAAAGTTCATCACTACCTCTAAACACCAGGAATGCTTTGTTATCCTCACCATTTTGATGCCAATAAATGTCAATCCTTTTATGATATCTAAGTTTCCCTAGTTTTCAATTAGAGAGGTAGAAAGTGTATTTCATCAGAATGCAATAGAGATCATAGTAATATAATTTTTACTTAAGATTTTTGTCTGATGAGTAAGTGATAGGGAATTTTGGTTATGTTTTGTTTGGTGGTTTTATTTATAGATCTAGATATATGGTATGTAAGAATAATTTTTAATCTAAAAACTGTATTCAGAGAGAGACTCACCACAAAATATTCTACCTCTGCCAGAGACATGAGAATATAAGAAATATATTTTCTTTGGAAGCACTTTTCAAGAGAAGAGGATTTCAGGAGCAACACTGGAAAGCATACTTAAAAGCTTTAACACTAAATCCATAATTAGAGGCTTTGAAAAACACAAGAGGAGTCAATGGGAGGTTATGTGCAGTATGCAGCAATTATGAAACAAATTATACACACACTTACACATTTCAGGTTTAGCTGAAATTACACCCTGACTATTCTGTAAACCCTTACTTCGCTTAGGAGACTCTATTGGGGATTTTCATGAGAGGGTTCAGAGGATCAACGTCCCTTTGGAAAGCTCATGATGCTATTTCTGTTAAAAAGTGGAACAGAACAATACTGTCAGGACACTAATCCCCTGATTTCAAGGGGACTTTATTAGCATGAATAAGGGTTGCAAGTTCAGGCTAAGGTCTGTTAGATGATTACTGTGCATTCTTCTACTTTCTGTGTATGTTCATACACATTTCTGTAAGCATCTGCTGTTGTTTTGGCAGAAACAGGAATGCAGGACTACGTAGATGTTTGGTCAGACCTAGTAAAATGTAATCATACCAAGTTTTTGCCAGCTGCTTTCAGAGAACTGATCTGCTCTGAGTTAAAATTATCTCCATGATATAACAGTACGAAGAAAGTAGAGGTTCTAACGCCTTGTTCCACACGATTTTTGAAATTACTTTTTTTTTACACAGGCTTCTTTCTCCTGTCTTTGCTTCCCCAGATCTCTCTGACATAGTGGAATGGGTGTGTGGAAGGCATAGTAATAACTTTCCCTAACATTATATGCAGAAGAATTGGGGTGTGCTTCTCATCAGGTCTACCTGCCTCCGATTTGTCCATCTTCAGGCTTAAGAAATCTCTTTATAGCAAGCTTGACTGGGGATATCCAGTGTTTTCACATGTGTCAGGAAAACAGCTTGGCCTCGTGGCCCTGGTTTCATAGCAGGATATCCTCAGAATTTAAGAGGCACACCTATACTGGTCATTACTTGATTTAATAATCCTATGCTTAAAACCAGCCTATGTAATCATCAACATTTCTCCTACAAGATTGTATAATTCCTGGTTTCTTTTCTTGATTTTGTGTCTTTCATAGAATCACCACCATAGAATTATAGAATCACCAGGTTGGAAAAGACCCACCGGATCATCAAGTCCAACCATCACTCTTATTTAAGTGGCAGAGCTGTAGGGTCATATTCCCTCACATTTATAGGACCATTCACTTTGAAGTATGGAAGAATCTACTTTTTTCTGGGGCAAACCTTTCTCTGATCCTACAAGCTAGACATGAAGTACACTCTTATCTTGTTTTTATTAACTTAATACAGTATTAAAATGAATGTACCGTAACATCATATATGCATTAGAAAATTCCAGCACACAAGAGTACTTTCTTGCCTAGCAAGGAAGATATATGTAAACTGATTTAGCTTTTTAAATTATTTGAGTATAAACAATTCAGATGCGAAGATTCTCTGTGATGGCAAAATATGAAATAAATTGGTGTCTTGTCACCATGTGAAATTCCACTGAAATACGCCAATTTATGCCATTTATTGGAAGACAAGTACTTATTTCTTTCACTATCTTCAGGAAATATGCATCATAGAATATTCTGAGTTAGAAATCAGGATAACCACAATATTAAGCATGTTTCCAGACAGACAATATAGATATAATGTGTTCATAAAAACACAGTTGTATGGTTATGCTAAGAAGAAATGAAGAAAAAGCCCCACAAAATAAATATTCAAATGTAGAATTTATGTTAAATGAACTTGTGATAATTGCGTGCTAAGAAAATAAATCATGTTAACCCACTTGACTGAGACTTACATGGTTTCTCTTCTCAGAGAAAGAACCCTCATAAACCACAGCCCAGTTATTCAATTTCCCTCACTAATTATGGAAACTACTCATTTCTTGGCCTCAAGCACTAGATGATGTATCTCTGAAGGGCAACACAAGATTTATCATAATCTGTGGTTCTCTTTATTTAATGAGAATAAAAATAAAAACTTCAGAAGTTCCAGTGTTACAGGTAACTTTAGATTCTGTGTTGAATTTGATTGATGAGTCCTTTTATACTGAACATTACAACTCAAAGCATTTTCTGCTCTAAGAGTTGCGGACAATGGACTGTTCACTAAATGCAACAAAGCCCAAGTACAGACAAAGAACAAATTTGTCACTAACTCTATGCAGACTACTGACCATCCCCTGTACTCCACTATGACCCACTTTGGTTTTCACAACGTGGGGATGTTATCTGTCATGATCTATACAGAAAAGAAAGCATCACAGATCAGCATGTAAATACATCTAATCTGTTTTCACATGTATTCCAGAGTTGTCCTGAACTAGTGGGTAAGAAATTCCTTACTGAAGATGGACATCATCATAATATCTAAATATCTGACCCGACATATGTAAGATATATTGGATTCTGCAGTGGGCTAAAGGAGCTTATATTTCTTTCTGAAGTAAAGAAGAGTCAGATACAAAGTCTCCTCTGTGAAACTGGAAAAAGCAGCTCTTGGAAGAGGTTTTTCTGTGACTACCTCTTGCTTTGAACTAGGCATGATCTGTGGGATACAGACTGCCAGTCAGTCTCTACATTCATGGAAAAAAATTATTTCTGTGTCACAACAGACTTAATACCAAGTCTAAAATGCACTGGCTGAATTAACTCGTAAAAATAGCTGTTCACTACATTTCTCTCCACTGCTGTTAAAGGAATTTGGACACAGTTGCCTTCCACTGTGTATACTTCAAGTTAGGCCAGACAAATCTCACACAAGCCATCCCAATCTAGCCCAAAAATTTTACCTGTAGCAAAAAGTTTTATTTCCATTCAGCATTCAATATGGAACACTCAAAACTACAGGAAATGGCTTAGGAAACAATGGACGAAAATCTCATGTTCCTTATGTAAAACTAGTGACCAAGTAAAAAGCTATGCAGCACTAACAGCCTGTAAATCTTTTGCATATTTTTTATCAGACATTTTGCAAGCTCTTTTTGATGACACATACCTGAGATTGTTTTTCTACAGTGTTTGCTACTCTTGTTATTTTAATCAACTGCTCATTCTTCTCTCATAAATTTCTTTCCAAGATTTTATCCTGCTGCTTAAGAAATTGAGAGGATTGTCTGCAGCTTATACTCCACCCTTGGATACATTGATTACAACAGGGCAATAAGCAAGTGTCAGGGCACTTAAACACTGTTATCATAAACAGAGCCCCCTTATTTCTGAAGCGCTTAATTCTCTGCTGAAATATAAACATGCTTTTACTCATATCTGCTTAAGGGTATGTAGACTTTGCAGAGGGATTTGGACAGGGTGGATTGATGGACCGAGGTCAACTGTATGAGGCTTAATGAGGCCAGGTGCTGCATCCTGTACTTGGGATGCAACCATGCCATGCAAGACTACAGGATTGGGGAAGAGCGGCTTGCAGAAAAGGACTTGGGAATGCTGGTACACAGTGGCTGAACATGAGCCAGCAGTGGCCCATGTGGCCAAGAAGGTCAACTTTGTTCTGGCTTGGATCAGCAATGGTGTGATCGGAAGGAGAAGGGAAGGGATCATCCCACTATACTCGGTGCTGGTGAGGTGGCGCTTAAAATCCTGGGTTCAGTTCTGGGCCAGTCACTACAAGAAGGATATTGAGGTGCTGGAACACATCCAGAGAAGGGTAATGGAGTTGGAGAAGGGTTATGAGGCATGGCTGAGGGCTCTGGGGCTGTTTAGTCTGCAGAAAAGGAGGCTGAGCGGAGTCTGCATCACTTCCTGCAGCTCCCTGAAGGGAGGTTGTGGTGAGGTGGGTGCTGGTCTTTTCTCTCAATTAACAGCTGGTAGGATGGGAGGAAATGATCTCAACTTGCACTAAGGGAATTTTAGACTGGACATTGGGAAAGGATTCTTTACTGAAAGAGTGGTGAAGCACTGGAAAAGGCTGCAGAGGGCAGTGGTGGAGTCACCATTCCTTGAGGTTTTCAAAAACATATAAATGTGTCATTTCAGGACATGGTTGAGTAGGCACAGTGGTGTTACACTGAGGGCTGGACATGCTGATCTTAGAGATATTTCCAGTTATAATGATTCTGTGATGTTATGTTTCTATTCTATGATTCTATTAATTTTAATTTTAGGTAGTCCTGCAAAGAAGCAAGTTGTTGGACTTAATCATCCTTATGAGTCCCTTCCAACTACAGATATGATTATATGATTCTATGCCTGACGCTGACTTATTTGAAAATAAACAGAATTGTGCCTATATTCCAGCATCAACATGCCCTTTCCAATGAATATTATTCTAAATATTGTTACAGTCTTTTATCCATAGCTTTTCTGTAAAGAAACTATTGATCGTGTTCTGGCATACTTCTGGAGCAAGTCTGATCTGATCATTTACTTTATAGAAGCTGGCGTGATTTATGCCGTATTTTCTGGTAAGAGCTGGAAAAATCTGCCAGGCAGTAAATTAGATGAATGATATTACCATTGCTAAGTGAAACAGTTTAGGAGTTGATACCCCATTCATGGGCATCTTAGTACGAGAGTATTATCCAAGAAAAATACTTGTGGAGAATTCGTAAAAAGTTAGTCTTGAAACTCCTGAGCCCAGGTATATTGAAATAAACGAAGAAAATCTGTAAAAGAGCAAACAATAGATAAAAAAGTTCATAAAAGGGCTGTTGAAATGAAATGAAAGAAATATCCAGGGCTGAACCATCTGAGGGATGATATAAGGAAAGGAAGCATACTGATATAAAAAGTAAAAACTGCAAGAACTTACAGCAGAAATTATGGTTACATATAGAGGCTATAATGATCAAGATCTAGTGGACTTAATACATCAGAAAATCAAATATATTACAATAGAACATAATTGCATGACTTCTCTGCTTCTTTTCTCAGTTTGCTTAAGTATAATCGATTTCCTTTATGAAACAAAACAAGAATAAGGAGAAACAACCTACTAGTTCGTTATTAAAACAAAACCAAATTCAAACACAAAAAAAATTTTGACAAAGTAAGATAATCTCAAGCATCTGACACTGTCAATATTGAATGGCAACTGGATGTCTCTGACACAGTCCATATGTTATGATAAGTGAATGTACTAGAAGCAGCAGCATCTCCTGCTGGAACAAGAGAAGAGAGAGGAGAGGAGAAGACAGGAGAATTAAACTAAATGAGGAATTAAACTACATGTCTCTTTATGGGGAACTACATATGGGGTTTTCTCTGGCAATGAAAACTCATCAACCCATAGAAATGTGCTGTTCAGGTATGTTTGGAAAAGTGTAGATAATTACTTGTAGTAAGCTGATTTATATATATATTTTTTTTCTTTTGAGAGAAAGTTTAGGGTGGTATTGGCCATGTTTATTGGTGACATCTATTTAGATTGTCTACTTGTCGCAATAGGGTGCTGTTGTAATACTGTACCTTTGGCTTGTCTTATCTAAATCTGCATAAGCATAACCTTATCTCAACCTGTCCACATTAAAGAACACTGGAGAACACAGTTTTAACTGCTGTTTCACAGCACTATTGGCACTTGCCAGGTGGGGGTTTGTCACTGTTGATTTTGTAAGAGCTTGAACTTTGCAGAGGTGCCTTCTTAAGAAAGAAGGTATAGGAAGTGCTAAGCATTCATAGTGATCATCTTTAGTTGTGCTTAGAGTGTAATGCTGTGACACAACAGGGCTTATAAATACATATCCTGGATTTTAAATCTGACAGTTTAGTATTCTTTTTTCATTGCTTATTTAAGATCCCATGAACATTATAAAAAGGCATTATTACAGTACTTTTCAGACTGTAATGAAGCAAATTTCTGCACAGAAAAATCATGTCCCATGATGGCAAAACATATATGCATATTTTTAACTTTTGCTAATAGGAATCAGACCCATAGCCATACACATGGTATTGTTATTGACATAGTGAATACACACAACATAAGTTCTTCACAACATATCCCCACATGCTGAAAAAAAAAACCCAAATCCCCTCTACAATACTGCTGGAAGAGAGAAAGCCAAGGAATTTTGGAAAAAAATAAATAAAAATTCAGCCTTGACAACAGCGTGTGTCAGATTAAGATGAAATATTCACTCTTTATTGGATATACATGAAGTTAACATAAAAAAAATCATGCAGCTACTCCCAAACCAAACCAACCTGCTCAGCCTTCTGAACCTTTCAGACTTCTTCTGAAGTAACAACTGGCCCGTAGCCACAGGGGACAGACACTGAATCTGCAGGTGTAATAGACTGAGTCTGAGTAATGAAAATCTTCCTAGAAATATACAAATACTCCAAAAAGGCAATTTAATATTCCTAGAAATTGAAATTAAAACCTGTAACACTGAGGAAATCTATACCTTGTTATTTCTCAGCAACAAAAAGGTAACAGCAATGCAATTTCAGAAAAGTAAAGAAATATTTAAGATCTGGGAGCAAAAGTTTAATTTTGTCAGTTTGTTGGATTTTCATCAACTGAAAAGAGAAGTAGGTTGACATCTAGTTTCATAAACTAAAAGAATGAAGGCAAACTCAGGACTAAACGTTATCTTCCCACTAACCCCCTCCCCCAAAGAACAGTGTATATTCTGAAGGATATCAAATCTATAACAGGTAATGTGTGATGTTTTTTATCCACAGAGCTAATTAACAAACAAAAAGAAGGTAGCAATTTACACACATTTCCCCAGTCAAACACTGCAGGGGAAGCACAGATGGGCACCATCAAGTGGCATGAATACTCAGTACTCATTTATAAAATCTGCATAATTCTTCTGAACATATGAAGGCCTGCAAAAAAAACCCCACCCATGCTTAAAAATAATTATGAGAATACGACCACATATTAAAAATTGCAAAATTATACGTGTGTGTACATATAGATGAAGATAAGGTATGGAGTGGTATTTAGGTCATAATTACTTCACAATTTATGAAGTTTAGGAGAAAAAAACCCAAACATGGCACAGAGGCAAAAGGATATCCCGTGGACAAAATAAATATTACATCCTTCTAGCCTCAGTTGAATGCACTTGACTACAAACCGCTTTGTCAAGTAGTCTGTCAGACTTTCAAAGTTTTGGTCAATTGGCACTTTTAGATTTGTTTAAGCTATCCAACTGATTTTGGTGTTTTTTCAGACTCCCCTATGATGTTTTAATTTCATTTCTATGGAAAGCCATCCCTGGATCATGTTTAGTTTTGGTTTTGTGCCAAGCAAAACTTCATCTCACTTATGATGACAGCTCACTGTGTCACCACAGCTTTTGAAAAAGAGTTTTAGACGGTGAGGTTTAATATCTTTTTAATTTAATTTCTCCATTTAAGAGTAGCTACTAGAATGTCTTCATCATTTAAACAGAAGAAAATTTCATTCCAGAGTGTGCTATAGCACCAAATATCTGGATCAAATGTTGTACTGTTCTCAAATTTCTTTTTGTCTATTCCTTTCCTCAACAAGCAGAAGCAAAAAACAAAAGGACACAAAAAGCAGAACAAGCCCTGATTTAAAGCAAAATGCCCAGAACCTCCCTTTTCATCATTTTAATAATAATATTTCTATTTCTTGAACATATTTCTGAGCCCTCATTGACACAGCACTGTGAAATGAGCCAACTGTATTTTCTATTTTATTAGAAAACAAATTAGTAAAATAGCTTGCTTTCCCCTTTGTGAGAGAAGTAAAATCTTTCTCTTAAGAGGCTTTTTGTTGGCTTGTTTGCTGCTGTTGAATGATCCTTGGCTGTACAGTGGAAAGGGCATTCCTTTAGGACTTTAAAGGGAAAGTAGAAAAAATGACATAAAAGCCTTGCTTGGATTTGATTGATGCACTCTCATATTTGAAGTTCACTCACAGCTTTGTGCTGGATGACCAGGGTCACTCCATCCAGTCCTCTAATGAGACTGTGCATGAACACTTGCAGCTTTATAGGCCTTGTTTTAATCAGATATTGAGAAACACTCCTGACTGATAGTCTTTGGGATCAGATCTAAGCAGAAAATAACATGCTCAATTTGGTCTCTGAAGGTGGGTTGAGCAAGTCTTTGTGATGTATTGGAGCATTTTCCGAGTGCAAGTGCACGTGGTATGGTTCCTATTTCTGTTGGCAAATACAAATTTTTCACTCAGCAGGCATAATCAGAGCTAACTCGAGAGGAGAAATAACAAAAACTCAACAGCCCTTAGCAACTCAGCATGGCATAGAGGGATTTAAGACTTTAGCATTTTATCTCTATCAGTATGAAAATGTATGAGGAAGTCTGAACTTTGGAAGTGCAAATAAACACATTTAACACATTATAAACCACCTATTCTACCAATGACTCTTGGGTCTTATCTTTTTCTGTTTCTCCTTTGCCAGACTCGCTCTCCTGAAATAATAGAGCTGGTTCATTAATTTGGGTTTAAGCTAAAACCAATTTGTTTGGACAGACTTACTTTAGAGGTGAGAGAAGAAGTGTACACAATCTGTTCTTAGCATCTCTAAACTGAGAATGGAGACAAAATCATGTTTTGCATTTCATAATGTTTTGTTTCTCTACCACTCCTGTTTACTTCCCTTCTCTTGGCTGAGATAAGAATGCTTGAGGCTGCTGAGGACATGATGGCAATAAAAGTATTAGGTAATGTATCTAAATCTAATATAGGTAATTGTATTCTGCAAAAGTAAAATTCACTCTGTGATTTTAACTAAAAATATTTGCTTTACCTCCTAGGAATTACTATGTCAATGGAAGTGGTTTACAATCATTAAATTTTCATTCTGCATGAATGTCTGTATATAAGTAGGGACTTTGAAAAGGAAAAGAAGGAATTATTTACATGGGATAGTAAACCACCAAGGAAATGGAAGAAAAATAAATTCATAAGCTTATATTAACTGAAAAGCATTTGAAAGACTGAAGATTTAATGCAGTAGTTCTTTTTCTCAGCTTGTTTCCCTCCCATTCTTGAATGACTATATTTGTTTTCTGTATCTTCCTCTTTATTATTTAATCTGCATCAGTTGCATCTCCTCCATGTGCTGTCTTCCACAGTGTGTTAGCCTGTGTCCTTTTAGAAAACAGCTGTGCTCCTGCCTCCTTTGAACTGCATCGTAGGACCGGACATTCCAAACTACTGCACTTACATTTCAACACTGGTGGCCCTTTAATGTATTCAACTCCCACAAAAATGTACTAAAAACTCTTCACGAAAACAACAGAATGGGGGTGTATTTCGTAGCCAAGCAACTAAATAACAAGAAAAAAAAAATAAAAGGAAAGTGTTTAAGTTGCCCTAAATTTAGAATGACTTCTCTGGTTTTATTTCATATTTCCCCTCAAAACCCAATTTTTGATAAAGATGTACCATGTAAGCTTTGAAGAGATTGCTTCTTCATGGGGCAATATAGAATTAGGAATCAGGCTTGTAATGGGAAACATACTTAAACGTAAATGACTGTAAAATGACTGAAAAGCCTGAAATAAATGAGTGAATGTCTTCGAATTGGCAGATTTACAAGTGCAAAACAGTGGATTTCCACTTCTCTACTAGAATTTGCATGGGCTGTACCTACAAATTCTAGGCTATTAGGATCATTTTTTGTTTTCACTCCAAGTGAGTTTTTTTCTCTTATTTTTAGCATATCATGACCAGAAACTTTTAGTAAGTAGATCTAACTGCTAATCACCTACTCAGAGCTGAGAGCAGAAACCTGTTATGAATCATTCTGTGGGTATTAATAGACAATTGGTTCTTTCACGTATTCAGGTTTAATTCTTTCTCTCTAGATAATACCCCTTATTTAAGTTACAGTGTTTATCTTGTGAAGACAACTAACCCTCCCTCTAATTGCATTATTCCTGGAAACACCTTGCTGTATTTTTTCCTTTGTACTTTACAGTTCCATGTGAAAAGTAACATCCTTAAATTTTTGCTGTCTTATGGGCCACAAGACTCTAGAAGGAAAATTTTGCCACCCAGACCATAATTAGTGTCCACATCAACCTGACCTAAGACAGATGACACATATAACACCTTTCAGAGTATTCAAGCTGCTGTATTACATTTCCTAGGGGCAGAGGCTGAATTTGAGCAGTGCAGTAGCAAACGCTTGCTGAAGTGCAGAAATTCCCTAAAATGAAGCAGTCCAACCATCCAATCACAGCGTAGGTGAGTCTCTAGTTAAAATCATATCCACGAACTTATCATAGAGACAGGTGAAGTTCAAGCTGGAGGATGAGATCCAAACCAGATGTATCATGAGGACAGACCTGCTTTCAGTCATTGAATCTGCAAACACTGTGATCTGGGTGTGCTTCCATGCAAGCCCTCTGTGATGTCCATATAGTACTTCTGGGAATAAATATTTCTTTTTCCCTCTTTTTTTTTTAATATGTGCCAAATACAGGAATCATCCCATTTACATTAGCTCCTTCTTATAGAGAAGTTCTCCTTTGCTACTCATGTCCTTATGTAAAGCACCATACTGCTTTTTTGCCTAGAGAAGCACCAGCTGCATTGAGGCTCCTCCTGGACTTCCCTTCTCATGTAAATGAGTAGTGCAAAAACATAGTTTTGCCCTAGGGAAAGTTTTCCTAAGGAGATTTAGGAGAAAGGAGTGGTTACCTCTGCTCACTAGCAACATAAAGCTATTCTTCAGCTTATTTGCCTGAGAAATCAAAGCTTTTCAAAACATATCAGATTGTACATCAGTTATTCAGCATTATACTAAACAAGAAAAAAGAATCATGGTATTGCCTTTGTTTAGATAACTGCTACTTCTTTAATATTTTCTTTTACTTTGGAAACAATTATCTCCCTAAAATACCTTAGGGTTTGCCTGATTTCTTTGGTGAATGTCCAGTTTTTATTGCTTCAATAGCCACAGCTTATCCAAAATTTGCTCTTGTTAGAGCCTGAGTTCACTCAAATTTGCCATGAAGGTAAATATCATTTTACAAAATCTTGTGCCTTTATAAGGTGTTTGTTATCTGATATACTGATTTATCTTCTTTTGTGTAATTTTTCTAACATAATTGCACTTACTGTACATTATCTGCCTAAACATTGCACTTAAGTTCCATTTAAAAGAAGAACCATATGACAAAGGTTATTAGCAAAACCAGCTGGTTGGGTGGAATTTAGTCTGGCCCTGCACCTTTGAAAAGACTGTAGCTGGTTACTTGAGCTACATAAAGTGAAAATAAGAGATCAGAGAGAAGAAAAGGTGAAATCTGGTGATGCATGGATGGATATTGATTTTAAAAGAGCTCGTATTCCACAGTTACTAACCTCTTATTTGTTTTGTCCTTCTTCTTGAAGTGTATTTACTGCTATACATAGGCTTTCCTCAAGCATCACAGAGAAGCAGTGTATGTCTGTCTGAGATAATAAAGGATATGAGAGTAATAAAAAGGTCTTCTCTAAAGAGGAATTAGTGTACTTGAAAATACAGGGTCAAATTCCCCTATTAATTTCAGTAGTGAAGCTTTATTGAAAATCAGTGGGGACACAGTAAAAAAACAGAATAAATTGTGCCTTTAAAAGCTGGTTTGGGTTAGTGAGGAGTGTAGCCAGTGGACCTGCTTTTCTTTTGAATCCAACAACTTATTGTTTTCTAAAATGAAGCAAATTATTGATACTCATAGTACTATTGTAGTAATGCCTGCTTGTATTTATAAAAGACATAATATATTATTACTCCTGGAACTTTTTTTCTGCTTTATCAAAGCACATACGTAAATCAAAGTGAGACACTTAACTTAGAAACAACAGTACAATCAGATCAATGAAATCAGTGACATTTTTTCTTTCTGAGTGCAGGAACATCCTGTTCAGAAAAGTCTCATGAAAATTCAAGATAGAAAATTTTGGAACAATGTGCTATTGAACTACTGACTTTCTAAACTCATGAGTTCATTGTTTGCATTTGCAGTAAAAAGTGATGCTTCAGACCTATCACAATATTACTATGTACTATAATGTTTTTTAATACAACAAAAAAATAGACATTAATAACAATATATATAAATTAAAGTGATGGCTACAAGTTTTCATAATGTATTGAAAGATTTGTATGGCACATGATCTAATAAGTACTCATAAATAAATTAATATATAATTAAAGTGCATTTAGTTAAATATAGCAGCATTATAATATTTCCTATATACCTGCAGTCCAAGAGAGTGGTGAGTAGAGTCACCATGAGAAAAAGTCTTTAGAGGGAAAATCCTAAAATAATAAAAGTATCTTCCCCTGGTGCAGCATAAACAAGAAGAGGGGAAAAATAGTTGCACTGGTTCTTGAAAAATATTGTCACTTGCATTAGGTAAAGAGATTCAAATGTATACATACCTAATTTCCGTTCACATGGTACCTTGCAGCTATAGCAGGAGCACTACATTCTTCAGTAACTGAAGCTAAAATTAGCATCCCGCTCACAGTAATGAACAACCTGGAAAAGAATCAAAATATGATTTATCATTATGTTTTGTTTTACTTAATATTTTGGCTCCACTTTTGTAGCTTGAACACATCCTGTCAGGGCAAGAGCTAGTTCCACTGACCCAGGGACAGTGCCAGATGCAGTGACTTGGCTAAACTGGCTTAGTTTATGGACAAGGCATTCCCTGGCCAAGCAGCTGCTACTCTCAAATCTGCCTTTCATCACCATCTTGGGGACAGGCAGAAACATTATTCTCTTTAAAAAATGTACTTTCTTGTAGTGGATGTGCAGCTCCACATCCTGATAACATCATTTCAGGGACTTTCCTGAATATTTTTCACTCAGAAAATTCCTCTGTGCGTGCCTGTGTTGTTTTGCAGCCACTCGGTGGTATAAGGATTTTTAAAAAAGAAAGTACCAAGAAAAGCTAAACTCACCTGGCTGGTTTTATATGCTGCTTTGTAATGTACAATTTCTACATAGCCCAAATTAGAAGTGGGCACTAAAATACAAGTGAGTTTGCATTAGCGAAATATAGACAGTTTGGACTTGTTACTTCCTCTAGAAAAAGATTTAATATAAATAGAAATAGAATTACTGAAATGTTTTAACTTCAACAAATAGAAATAAAAGCCTAAAACCTTTTAAAATGAAAAGTATTCTTTTAATGCAATTGTACCAAAGTCTGTAAAAATATGCAGTAAGTTCATATTTCATTATTGCAGTAAAGTATGAACAGACATCTAAGAAGAGCCAACACGATTCTAAAGTAAGGGTATATGAAAGTACAATACATGAAACAGGAAACAAGTCATTAAAACATAGGAAGCAGAGGATGAAAAGGAGAATACTTTCCATTCTTAGACAACTGTCAGTTATAAATAACTGCTCTCCAAACATAAATGTTTCTGAACCAAAGAAAGAGTCAAAAAAAAAAAAAGAAAAAAAAAGAAAAGAAAATGTCTAACTGCCATGTAAACTCATTTTAAATGTCGTGTCTTATTAGAACCCAATAAGTGGAATGCCTGTTTTCCCCCTTTGGTTGAGCTATCAAATTTGTCAAAATTTTATGATAATTCATTCCATCATTCCTCAGACATTTAAATGACAGCCAGTCCTTGGAAAAAAACCAACCAAACAAACCAACCAAAACCATAAAACATCTGTAATCTTACCCTTCATATAAAATGCCTCTGGAGAGGTTTTTAAAATATACCACATCATGGTAGGAGCAGAACCCTAAACTTTTCAATTCCACTTATGATTTGCTGCTTTTTTTTGCAAATGACAATAAATTGGCTCTCTACTATTCTTGACCTCTTGACTTCTGAACCATGGCTGTCCATGCCTTAACTTTGCTTGTTTAAGTCAGCAGCTATCGCATCACTCTGATCCTCTCCCAGAGGGTCTGGAGATTTAAGTCTCGGGAACGGTTAAGCTCCCCCTCTAGTGTTCATTGCTCATCACATTATTCCTCCAAGAAGAAGGGAAGAGACATGTCACTTTTTAACTTCTCACAGAGATGGTTTCTACTCATTTATAGCTTAAGAGTATAATGACAGTGGCAAGAAGATTAAAAGGTAAATAGATCCTCTTAAATGTGTTTTTATTTTGCATTCTTTGAGTTAACTTTGTAAGAACAATAAGAAAATAACAATGAAGATTCTAATATGAAATTAGTGTAGAAAAATGCCTGATCTTTAAAAAAACTTCCAGTGGCATGCAGGGTATCTCAAGCAGTAAGCATTTAGAAGGCAAACAATAGTATATTTTTATCCCTGGGAAAGGATCAATTTGCACGTAGATGAGTAAGTTAATAACTGAAACCAAGGCGTGAGAATTCTTCATTTAAGTGCTGATTACTAATCAGATTGGGGTAGGAGTTTCTCTCTCCATACTAAGTCTTGCTAGTGACCTGCAAAAGACATCCTTTATTGCTTGAGAGTCAGTATATTCATATACATGCATGTTCATCGATGATTTGGATTTACTATAATGAAATGAAATCTAAATGAAAATCAGTGAGTCGTAATAATCAAAATCTGGAATCCTGAAAGGTTAAAAGTTCAGTCTCTTTGTTAAATGCAGCCTTGGACTGGCAGCTACACACAGCCCAGAATTTATTGTACTTTGGAAACACAGAAAAAATAAACCCCGGCACTTTGGGTGAGGGCACATCAACATGTCAGCTGCAAATCTAAATTGATTTCATTTTAAAATGCACGGAGTTAAACTGATGAACGTAAAAGCAGCTCTCCTCTTCAAGTCCTGCCCGCAAATCCCAAACATTAAAAATACCCTTTATACAATGCAATTAAAAAATTTAAGCACAGATGCTGATCTGCAACAGAAAATCTTTTGTTGTCTCTTAGTCCAGATAATTTTTCTTAACTATTTTGTAGGTGTGATTCATTTAAGCAACACTTCTCTTTATATAGTTGCCACTGCTTCACTGGACATAAATTAAAAAGAGGCCAGTTAGGCAGATGTGCTAAAAATAAATGCTTTGTTTTATATATGAAAGCATTGATCAAATGATCTCCTAGCAAAATTCTAGTGGAGCAATTCCTGTGGTTCTAATGATATTCTCTCAAAAAAAATGCTCTGGAAAATTATTGTGATTCTACCAAAGATTTCTTTCAAAGGATAAAAAAGAAATCATGCCCTGATAACTGATAACTTCTGCACGGCCTATTTAGTTTTTCCCTTTCCAATGTAAATTACCTTTTTTTTCCTCTTAATGTTAAATATTGTAATATGTAAACTTCGAAGTAAATGTGTAAAACTTATCTGAGCAAAATCAGATGCTTTAGTGGATTTAGTATTATATTTTTTTTCACTGCATTATTTCATGAACAATTTCAGTATCTGTATTTCTCATTCATAGTCTCATTGAAAACTCTTAACTCCCTACTACAGGGGACAATCCTGCAATCCTCATGCTTCTGAGAGATATAAACACCTGCAAATTTCTTCTACTTAACACAAATAAATGTTTTAGAAAATACAATTGGAATTTTTGCAAGCTTCTGAAATTTGTTTATTCTGCTAGTGCTGCTGCAGAGCTCTGCAATCAGAACGTACTTAGACTAGTTAGGGCAGTGAGTTGCTGTCATATGTGGATTATATCTGTGCTCAGGAATTTCTAGCTGAAGTGGACAGAACCATTGAAGTTCAGGTTAGTGCAATCTCTTTCCAAAAGTGCAATTTCTGAAGTACTATAGAAATAAGCTGTGTAAGTGCAAAGGTAGGGCATGGATTGATTATTTTGGAAGAAAGCAACAGCTAAACATGAACCTATGAATCATCATCTTTAATACCATTTATTCAGGAAACAGTGCATCATTGGACAGAGAGCTGAAATATAAAGAGGAGTGACTAATGAGGGCATTAAATCATCCAAAAACCAAAGACTGATGTCTTCCTTACATGCAGACCACTGGACATTGTATGAAAAAGCAAGTATCTGAATAATATACATTTCAGTTCTTTGGAATTATAACAAACAGTACCCATCATGTTCTGCTGTTCTCCAGTAAAGGTTCTGGAGAATAATTCATTGCTGAGGCTGAGAAGATTGTGTGGTGTTAAGTTGGCTGGTTGTCTCATGTTGCAACAGGAATGGCTTGATTCACAGAGCAAGGAGACAAGTCAGACAAGAAACACGAGCCAAGGCAGGAAGTAAATAGAGCTCAAATTATAATTCAGAATCTCAGTCAGTTTCTAAACAGTTCCTCTGGCAAGAAATCAGTTGCTGTGGGAAGAGGCACGGGGTACAGAGAAGCCTTTCAGGAAGAAGTAGGCAGAAAATGAGGAAATAAAGATACAGCTGTGCTATCCACCACACAAATTTCCCCATATTGAGGAGTCAGCATCCAAAAGAGTGGACACAGAATTCTGCTGAAACTTTTTGCTCCTGAATTCTGGCTTCTTCAACTGTAAAAGTAAAAATAAAGATGTATACAGGTTGTTTCAGGCATCTAAGACTAAAAGTTGGCACATACTTCAGAAAACACACTGAAAAAATGGTATTGACTGGTAGCGTAGACAAAATGTGAATGAGAGAAAGGTTAAAAGTAAAGAGAGAAAAAGGAATTTCCTCTGCTGTTCTCCTGGACAATAAAAATTCTTCAAAAGAATTAAAGGAGATAACAATCAAACTTATAAAGAGTTCTTCATAAAAAAGTATGTGATGCCTTACTAATTGAGTACACTTGCTGCTACACGAAATTAGGCCCTAGATATGTTTAAATTGGCAATTTAGTGTAGTTTTGTATTTTTAAAAAAACAGACACTAAAGGTAACAATAAGGTTACAGTCATAAACCCTATATCAGATCTTTACTTGACAATGTGCCACATCTGCAAGATGTCCCTTCTCCATATCAGAGCATTATTTGAAACAGTATAGAAACTGAATGCTGAAATACTGAATACTGAAAACTCTGTTTTCTATGCTGCTGCTGTAGCTTTCAAGAAAACCCCAAAACAACAACTGATAGCACAGACATCTACTTGCAAAAAGCTTGAACTTCACACACCAAATCATCACCCAAAGAGATCACAAGTGATTGGACAAAATTCTCCTCAATGAAAACTGCTATATGTTTGAATAAGCTTCAGTTCTTTTGAATTCTTTTCTCCCTTAAAATCTGGTTACATTATATAGATATCTGTCTATAAACCTTACAGCACTGTAACAATGTTAAATCTGCTGTATCTGAAGTTTATATACAAGTTCATTTGCTACCCAGAAAATATTTCCTTCTTCACTAATTTCTCGAGTGTAGCTTATATAACTGCATTATGTTGTTGTAAACTCAGGCATAAAATATCCTATTGTAACTTCAATTAAATCAAAACTATTTCTGGCTTGTTTATGAGAGTGATGGGACAGAATACTGATGTTCTTTGGACTCTCTTTGTACCTATTTAATATACGGTTTAGGATATTGCTTCATTACTATATATCCATCCGTCTTCCACATTTTTTTAAATTTAATACCGCATTAAAAAAGCAATTGCTTAATTTCTTTATTTCTTTCCTTGGAGACTGTAAGGGAAATTATTTGGTTTGCTGATAGGCTTTTTGTTTGTTTAATTTGGTGGGAGAGTTTATGCATGTTTGTTAGAGATGTATGGTAGGAACTATTTCTGGAGACACAACTTCCAAGCCTAACTCTATGGTCAGTTTCATGTCCTTTCTTATCTCTTGTGAGAGTTCATTCCATAACAGTGGCTGAGCCTGTGAAGTGGGTAACTTCTTTATTCTGCTTTTAAGCAACTTTCCTGTTAGTCAACAATTGCATTGAACTGCTGCCATGAAAGGTCACGGAAGGAAAGCTGATCTCTTGGGTATCACAGATCAAACCCTTGGAGGGATCTGAGTTGCAGGACAGAGACCTTAAACCAGACACCATCATCATGAGTACAAAGCTGATACAAAAGGCAGTAGCACTGGCTACTAAACAAACTTTTTGACAGGGGTATATAGTATACACACATGCCCTCTCACACAGTTACTTGCTTGTGCTTTTTCATGATGTTTTCATCCTTAGATATAATGAGCAGCAATGACAATGTCTTATAGTTTTTTCTTTAATTTTGTAAGCAAGTAGATGCTGATTGAGCCAATACATGTAAGCACTGGAGCTATCCAATTTCATTATCATGAACATTCTAAGTTGCAAATAACGCTATCATTGTAACAGTATGTTCACTGGAACATCACTTTTTTATTCTTTTTTTTTTTCTTCTGGATCTTATCCACATGAGTCTTCAGAGAATCAATCAAAACTCCTTTTCCTAGTGCAGATCAATCAATCAATTTCTCATGCTTGACATTGCCTGTTATGTACTAATGAAACACAAAGCACCCTTTTGGATTTCCTTAACAACTTGTTTACCTTCCATTTAACACAGAGAGTTTGCTAAATTCTTTAGAGGACAAATCACACACAGAATCACAGAATCACAGAATCACAGGGTTGGAAGAGACCCATCGGATCATCAAGTCCAACCATTCCCACCAAACACTAAACCATGTCCCTCCGGACCTTGTCTACTTGTGACTTAAACACCTCCAGGGAAGGCGAATCAATCACCTCCCTGGGCAGCATATTCCAAAGCCTAATGACCGTTTCCATAAAAAACTTCCTCCTAATCTCTAGCCTAAATCTCCCCTGGCGGAGCTTGAGGCCATTCNACACAGTATTCAAGGAGTGGTCTCACCAGTGCCGAGTACAGAGGGAGAAGAACCTCCCTGGACCTGCTGGTCACACTGTTTCTGATACAGGCCAAGATGCCATTGGCGTTCTTGGCCACCTGGGCACACTGCTGGCTCATGTTCAGTCGGCTGTTGACCAGCACCCCCAGGTCCCTCTCCTCCTGGCAGCTCTCCAGACAGACTTCTCCTAGTCTGTAGCTCTGCATAGGGTTGTTGTGCCCCAAGTGCAGGAACTGGCACATAGACATGTATACTACTAGCCTCTACAGATTGTCCCTCCTCTATTATATGATTTCAAAGATCAGGCCTGCCTTTGAAAGACCCACCCCCTCTACCTTTTAAAACAGCGTTGGTTGGAAAAATTAAAATACAGAGAGCCAACATATTTTCTATACCTTGCAATAATACTACAGTTATTTAGAAAAAGAATTTCCCCAAATCCAGTCATTCAGATTCAACCTGTACCTCTAGGCACAGTGTAGAAATTGTAGAAGGGACAGCTTTCAAGTAACAGCCTTCTCTTTTTTTTGCACCATTGGAAGGACAGATAGCTTTTTCTGCTTTGCAAGGGTGCCTGACACCTAGAGGATGATGATGGAGAGGAAGTGCGGTGATGAATCTCCTACTGGCCCTCCTTCTTCTTGTTTAGCTGATGACTTGAAGGGAGTGGTATGAAATAACTATAATCTCTAGTTGTGACTGACTTATTCTGGGCTCTGCTTTGACTCTGTTCATTAAGAAGAGTTTATTTCTTTTGTTTTCTAAAACTAAATGGCTCGTCATTAGTTTTACAGTTCTATGTACAGTTAAGGCCTGTTATAAGTTAGAGAATTTTACTGGCAAAAAAAGTATATGGTATAGCACTTCTCTATTATTTACCATGCAGTTCTCTGCTTGTAAAACTAGTGGCCAGTAGACACCATTTGAAAACCAACACATCTCCAAAACTAGCTCAGCTTATGTTCTTACATGCCTAGAGCACTGCTCCAAAAATGCTCAAGGACAACATGTCCTTACTGCATGTGTTTCTAAGCTAAATATAGTGATATTTACAGACAATTTTGAGATATTATTTTGTTCCAGGAATGAATGTGAATTACTTAAAGGACTCCCATATGAAAAATACAGATGTTGAGTGTTTGTCAAACACCATATTCTGACAAAATTGAGTTTTATGATTTTCTCTGCCTTTCTCTTAAGTTTAGAAAAGTACAGTTAAGAGTGCAGTAGTCACAGCCACTGACACCTGTTTAGCAACACAGGCAGCAGAAATAAAAGTTTTCCTACACTGCTTTATCGGATGGCGATTAACTTTTCTTAAGATGTGACACCAGTGAGTTGAAAACAGAAGAGCATCCTCTACATCCATTAGGTACTTAAGTCTTCTCTGCAAGGTGACAGTAACTTTACCAATTATTTTGAAAAGTACAGTGATAATATTTTTTCATGATGATTACAGAGCATCTGTTAAAGAATTATGTCTTTCTCTTGACTAAATAATGTAGCTGTGCATTAACATTCAGTTTAGATGTGTCTTTACTGAATAGACTGAATACAATCAAAAGCAATGTTTCACATCATCGAAAGGGGTTATTCTGACAAATAAAAATTAAAATTAAATCTTATGGCTCCTGTTTCTCAGAGGTGCCTGATCAATGTACAGTATAACAAACTTATGGATGAGAGTTAAAGAACCATTAAGTTAGAGTCATACAGTCATGGAAGGGATTGGGTTGGAAGGAAACATAAAGGTCATCCAGTTCCTATCCCCCTGTCTCATCCAGTTTGGCCCTAAACACCTCCAGGGATGGGACATCCAAGCTGATCTGATGTTTTTTCTGATAACAAGCAGCTTTGTCCTTTATCAGGAGAAAGCTACAGTACTCTAAGTGCGTGTCCACATCATGTCTGCTAGGAAGAGGTCAGCTGGAATTTGGACAATGCAAAGTAGTCCTCACAAATTTTGTTCAATCATTCTCATATTCCATGAAGACTTACAGGTGGTTGAAGATGTAATAGTATATGTGACTACAGTGTCTTTTTCCTGAAATAAGACACATTAGTATTTACCAAGACTGGACAGAAAACAAAATTCAGAAATATTGTGCACCACAATTCTTAATTTTTATGTTCCATTATGCAGGAGTGATTGAAGTGCACAGATGAGAAAAGCATAAGCAACCTTCTTTTAAAACTTGTCCAAAGTGTTCCGAATTCTTCAGACTTCTTGGTGAAGAAGTTGCCTACAAATTAAGTAATGCTGAGTACATTTTTCCCATCATGATTTTTTCAGAATAGTTTTGTCTTCTAAGAAGTAATAATAATATTCAACCTTTCATATGCAGCCATATTTATGATGAAATAAGGGAAGACATGTCCCTATAGCCAGAGATAGTCTTCCAGATGTGGAGAGCTTCAAGATCTGTGATACCTACCCTGAAAAATATCTGCTTTTCTGCTGGGAATGCAAAGAAATGGATACAGAAAGACAATTGTGATATTTGCTTAAGTTTGTGGAAGTTTTTTATGAATTTATCCCCCAAAGCTATTAAAGCTATCCCCCAAAGCTGATTTGTTTGCACCCAGCAGGAAACATATTGAAGACATTCTTCAAGTCATACCTCAAAGTTAATGATGTTTTATGATGACACTCAAAATACTTTACTCCTTATCACCAAAATGCTTACCATCTTCTCAAGGAAGACAATGGATCTGCCATCTGTGCCAAAAATACTGCATAGGACATAAGGACAAAAAAATGGCATCTGTTGACTCCTGTCTTCCTATATCTTCTGCATATTTCCGGGTTTTTGATCATTTCCATCCTATGTAACTGTAGTACATGCTGCATGGCCTTGCACAGCAGACAATTTTAAAATTTGAAATTAGATGCTACACTGAAATAAACTAATATGGTTTATGACTTTGTCAGCTAATCCTATATAAAAAATATTTTACACACCACTCTTTTTATTCTTGTGACCAAGAAAATTCTTACAACAGCATTTTAACAGCTGTAATGCTGGGTTGAGATGCTCTAAACCTGAGATGATGTTCTGCAGGTAATATTTAAATTTTATTTGACCCATGCTGATTTACATGAGATGTATTCTGACCCACTTAGAGTCTAAAATGGCTTAGCACCATCTACTGTAAAGTAACACCAAGCTACCTGTGATTCTCACGTGTAGGGACAGTTTGGTAAAACCAGAACACAATCAGCCTGCTTTGAATCAGCTTCAGTCATAACAGGATTCTGGGCACTGAGGGCATAACATTACTGAATTGCACTGTACAGAGGAGACACACTAATACAAACAAATGACATGAAACAGCAGATGCACTTTGCTCTGATTCATCCTCTCAAGGCACAACTCAACAATCAGAGAGATCTCAGATTGTACAGGGGACAGGATATGCCCTGTAATGTGTGTTAAAGTAGTTTTGGGAAGAAAAGTATTTTCCCCCAGCTATAGCCACCATAGCCCTTTCTCAGGTTACTGGACATCGTGAAGGCTGGACAAACTTGTTCTACTTACAGAAAGTTTTGAATATTGTGCAGCACCCTCCAAGGCATTGCAGATACAAGATGGTCATTGTGCTGCCCATCCACTCGGCAAGATCTTACTGACCTTAAGATTACTTCTCAAGAAGACTTTAACATTACTGGTTTTGCATACTCTTCTAATGTGTTTTCTGTCCATATTTTCAGAAGTTGTTGCTGGTAGCGGGCCTCTTAATTTTGAGTCACAGAAGAAAAACACTTTGAGTCTGCTTATCAGAGTTAACAACATAAGCAAACAGGGCCTAAGAAGGGAAAACCAGGATGTTCAAAATCCACTGGTAGACATTTGGCCATCCGTATGTGAAGATTTTTGAGAAAGCCTTGTCAAGACACCTAGTTCCTGTGTTATTTCTACATTCAGTTTCAAAATGATACAATAGCATCAGCGTTAACACTACCCCTTTGTGATTTGTTTCCACTGGTCCACTTAGAAAAAACTGAAGACAAACAACTTGAATTAGGAGACACACCAGAAACTGGGGAAAAGATAGGAAGTAATAACGCCTGGCACTCAGTATCACATCTATTAGCCACCTCCACCAACTGTAGTTTGGCTAATATAACTTCAAACATTAATACCAAACTGCTAAACTTCTCCTACTGAAGCCATATCAATCCTCATTTGTCTGCATTATTGTCCTGCAAACACACACCCACAATTTTACATCTCTGTGTGCCCAGCCTCTCTCCCCTGAAGAATACAGGGTTGAAATCTTGGCCTCACTGAAGCCTGGTTCTGTGCCATCATGAGACTGAGACCAAGAACCTCTGGGAAAAATGGCAGATATACATCCTAATTTGAATTAATTAAGAAGAAGATGGAAATAAAATGACTGCTTTTCCAAGCAAGATTTGCTTGACAGTTCTTTGCAGTAAGAAAACTACTTTTTTTTCTTTCTAAGTTTTATACAAAGACCAGTAATACACTGTAGAAACAGACTTAAGGAACGGGTGAATCTTAAGGTCATTTTACATTTAAATTAAAATCAAATAACTACTATGATCACTTACAGAAGATATCTGGGTATTGAAACTGGATTGCTCAAGAAAATTTTTTCTCCTTTTCTTGGAGTCAACATTAATACAGTTGCCATGCCTAAATTACTTCAAAAGATTGACTTTTGTATTTTAATGGAATTGTTGTGCAAATATGGCTTAGTACATAAAATTAGACCTGTTATACTGTCCCTCATGCTTTTGTGCGATCTATAAGAGTTTTACTACGTCTACACAAGTCACAGCAGGTTCTGCCCTCTGGTGCCCCATGGTGTGTTCTGATAATGCTGCACTCCATGCAGGTTGGCACCAAGAAAAATTGCAGCTTAAATTCTATAACTGAAAGGGAAATATGTACACATGAAGAAATATATATATACACATATATATACACACACACACACACATATATATATGTGTACAGGTCACATATGCATTCTAAACTTAAGAAAAATATATCACAGAATGCTGGTCAATGTGTTTTAAAAAGGAGATTTTTACTATACAGACTGATATTTGAGGGTGACCCAAAAGGACACCCACCCATAAACAGATTCTTAGTCTCAACATACATCCACTAAAACTACTAAAAGGTATGCAAAAAATAATTTTGTACAAGAAATCACAGGAATGAGAGAACAAGGACCTTGCACTAATTATTACTGTTTTTTAGAAATGGAGATTTATTCCCATCATTATCGGTAAAATAAATATAAAATAAACTGGTTTTGTTCAATAAGTTTAACCTTATAGAAGAAAACATCAACTGAAATCACAAGATTAAAAAAATATATATACCAAAATACTTAAAGTATAAAAAGTTCTAACATCCAGTAAGATATGAACTGTTCTTTAAATTCGTTGTTATATAATACAATGGGTATTTTATTAGGACCTACATAAAGAGAATCTGATGGATTGTCAGACTGCATTATTATACTTTTAGCAGTAAGGAAAAAGGTAACTGATGGATATTTTCACCTTTTCTGCTCGTGATCAAAGCCAGTATATTTTGTGTATTTAAAATTAACATTACATGAAAAGCAGTTCAGCTGTACAAACTTGTCTGTTAGTATATGACTGAAAAGAAAAAAATCCCATTTAAAATGACACTTTAGTGTTGAATTATAGCCATTTCAGTGTGACTACTATGCAATCTTATTCTGTTTATCAGTGTAAAATGTTTTTCTAACTTATCAAAAATCATATTTTCCTTTTTCTGGT
Source organism: Piaya cayana (assembly GCA_013389865.1). Lineage (NCBI taxonomy): Eukaryota > Metazoa > Chordata > Aves > Cuculiformes > Coccyzidae > Piaya > Piaya cayana. The sequence goes on along the minus strand of WAAB01023411.1, from coordinate 10,872 downwards.
TCATTTATCAACAGAAACACCAGATAAGCCAAACTGAAAAGAAAATCTATGTCTACTGGTTGAATGCTAGGAAACAATGCTTTCTTTTTCTAGAAAGAAACCACCTGCATGTACTCTTATTGTCCTTGATTTGCACTTTATACATTATCCATGCATTCAGTCACTTGTGCAAAAATAAGGAACCTCTATGAGTGTTTACATCGAGCCAAAATATTCTAAGAGGAAGTATATTACAACACATATCAGCATCAAATATAATGATCCACATGTTCAGCAGCTGGTAGATTCGGAATGACAGGAACACTGGAAACCGACCAAAGACAGAAATGGTGTTCCAATATGGGGGTTTTTTGCCAGTCAATGTACCATCATATTTGAAACTTTCTACTAATCTCCTTAACTTTCTTGTAGAACAACAACATGCACATACAATCACTTTTGCCTGTACCAACACGAAGCAATAATACGTTAAACTCCTATTCATCCGGAGAAAGCCAGAGTCAATAAAAAGTCCTCATTTAGTAGAAGCAAGAGCGGAAACAAAAGGACTTAATGAAATGATCTGTTTACAAAATGCTAAGTGAGGGTTCTCTCAGAAAACTGCATTAAATCCAATTCTGGTTTTTAATGTGGCTTGGAAAGCTTTCTCCTGAAGCTCTGTCTTGTCTTTGCAAATGCAGTGGCATGACTATTCAAAAAAATCTCACCAAAACAAAACGAGAAGGAAAAAACATTTCAACTCCCCCTCATCCCCGTCAACTTTGCTATGGCTTTCTAAATAGCCCAGAAGAGATAAATCAAAGCCTGAACTGTAACCTTACACTTACATACTTCTTAAATGACTTTTTTACAGTCTGTTATTGCTAGAAATTGGATTGCTTTTAAACTAATGTTGTCTGGCGGGCAAAAGTGAGTGAAACCGCAAAGCCTGGAGGAACACTAATTACTTGTTTTAATTAGCAGCAACTTTCACTAGAGTATAATCTCCCTACAGGCCACTTTTCAGTAGGTGTGGAAAAAAAAAAAGATGAAAAAACAAACCAATAATCTCCTATTTGCTTCTAAATGAGAGACGGTTCTTATTCCAGCACAGGAATAAGTTTTATTGGGAACCGCTCACCCTGGGGGTAGGAGGGCCTAGACCTTTAGCAATCATCCACACAATGGACCCCCTTATTTTATGCTGCTAAATGATAAAAGTGCTCCTTTTGTTACATTTCCCCCCTTTAAAGGACCTTAATCTCTTTCTTTCTGGGCCAGCCGACTTGTACAAGGATTGCAATGGATGGTCAAGCTTCCAACCTTTTTTTTAAGTTGGTTTTTTTTTTTTAAATTTTCCCACTCTCTAGAGAACATTAAATCACACTTTTCTTTCCCCTCACCGTAGGGGGAACCCCCTTAATGATGACAGAGAAGGAGAAATTCCTTCTGTCTTGCCAATGACACCGTTTTGCTGCTTAGAGGCATCTCCCCAGCCTGGATATAAAACATGGCTTCCAGCAGGTGGACAGTGCTGAAGGTCGTGGGCTGAGAAACAGGGGGGCTATGGGGAACTCAGCTTCCCACTGCAAATTAAGTCATCTGTGAAACCTTTTTCATTTACTGGGGGTTGGATTTATGACCTCTTTTTAAGGCCTGAAAGAACTTGAATACAGATGTTCCTCATTGAGAGTACATGGGTTTGCATGCCTGAGTGACTGACCTGGATTATTATTATTTCTGTTAATAATAAGTGACGTCAATTTCAAGATGGAAGAAAAGAAACGACATCACTGTTTAGATTGATGATTAAAAAAAGGGATAGGAAAAATAGTAACATCTTAATTAAACATTGTCTGGAGTTACTAAAGTTCATTGCACTTGTAAATGTATGCTGGATACATAAAAGCCAATGTAACAATCCTTTTAATTCAATTAATTTGGAAAAAAAATAGATTTTAAGAAGAAAAAAAATCCTTGTCACTGATTCATGCTACTTTATTTCAAGCAGACTAGCTTCTTGAATGTGACATCTTCAGAGTATGAATTTAAGTTTACTAAACTGTAGAGCTATGCCAACATATGTCCCATGTCTAGAGCAGATAACTTTGAAATCTGGAATTTTTCATTTATATTATTCCCTCTTAAAAAAAAATGCAGAAACTTTACATGTAGTGAAAGGACAAATATTTCTCAAGTGTGTGTTAATACCTATGTGCCAGCCTTGGTTAACTGGAATTAAAGGATGATGTAGAAAAATGTTCTCCAGTGATGTACATAATTTTGTGTATATACATATATCTATATCTATACACACATACACATATGTATATATATGTGCACACTTTTGGAATGGAATAGGAATCAGTCTATAACATCAAATTTGTTGACATGCACCTATCAGTGGAGTAGACAGCACAGAAGAATCTGTTTCCAGAAATGCAAGTTGTACAGATACTAGAGTGACAGCTGCCACCTTCCTATCAAAGTACTCATATTTTGGTCTTAATTAATCTAACACAATGGTTAAGGGGGAAAAAAAAGGTTTCAACCACTGGTTTGTATTTGTTTTGGATTCTGCCTTACAGAGTTGTAGACCTGTACTTTAACACCCTTACATGAAAATGTTTTGTAGCATTATCCTTTTGTTGCATTTTGTCATGTACAGGCAGGATTGACACATTTCCTAATATATTCCAAAATGCACTTTACAGTGCACTTCATACATGAAAGTAAATAACTGATTTTGTTTAAATAAACCCCCAAAAACCGCAAAAAACCCCACCCCAAAACACAACACCCCCCCACCCCCAAATCTATGCCCAGAAGTAAAAAACCCCACATGCTAGGGGTAAAAAAAATAAAAAATCACAAGGGTAAAAAGCAGAAAGCACCGAGGAAAACTCTGTATAGATCATGCAATGGATATTTATTTGTGGCATCTTGGCCTAAGAAAGAAAAGTGTAATTTTTCAATAAACTACCATTTTTACCATCTAAGAAAAAAAAAAAAAGNTCTAAGAAAAAAAAAAAAAGAGATACAAATAGAAAGATATTCACTGAGCAAATTAAAGCAGCTCTATTAAAGGAGCTCTTTTGTCATTCAGCATCCAGCCTGCACCCTCAGTGAGAGTTGGGAGGCAGTTGTGGATAAAAAGGAAAGGAGAATTACAAGCCCTGCAAAACAAAATATTGGGCTTTCTTTGCACCCGCTCATTGGAGGAGTGGGGCCGGTACATTTTTTTACTCGGTTTGCTGTGGTTTTTTACCACGGTAGGCATGTGCTGGATTTCATTTTTCTCTTTCTCTACCTCCCCGTGCTGGCTTCCTGCGAGCTTGTTGCTTGGAAGAGGAAGGGGAGATTTGAATGACAAAAGTAAACATTAGCAACAAAGACTATAATTGAAAGGGGCTTTGTGAACAAGGGGTGTTGTCGGAGAGCAGAATTGGTGAGGGTGGAGCTGCCTGGGGCTCTTTGTCTCCGTGCACACTGGAGCTGCCTGTAGTGCTGCATTGTACTAGGCAGGAATTTACTATCTCACCAGCGGGCTAATAGCTACCTCTATAAACAAATCGAACTATAAAGCTTAAATATTTATAGCTATTTATGACTCCATTTTAATAATTAGTGACCACCTCCACTTTCAAGGCCTAGTTTTTTCTTTTTTTTTTTT
>WAAB01023410.1:0-27526 GCA_013389865.1 Piaya cayana | reverse complement strand
CATATGATGTCATGCTCAGCAGTAATAACTGGGAGAAAGAAAGAGGAAATGAGGGACTTTCTGGATTATGGAGCTTGTCTTCCAAGTAACCGTTATGCATAAGTGAGCCCTGCTTGCCTGGAAATGGCTAAATAAATACTTGTTAATGAGAAGTAGTGAATGAATTCTGTGTTTTGCTTTGTATCCACGTGTAGCTTTTGTTTTACCTATTAAACTGTCTTTATCTTAACTCATGAGTTTTTGCAATTTTACTTTTCAGATTCTCTTCCTCATTCCCCCAAAAGAAAGCAATACATTTCTGTGTAGTGCTTAGTTGCCTACTGGGAATAACACTCTATTCCTTATTTGTTATAGAATTTAATTCTATAAATTTGTAACTTCAGTGTACTTACTTTCATTGAAACAATGCAAACAGTAGTACATACTTCATCTGTCTTAAATGTGTCAGCAAATCTTCTTCTCCTCCAGGGACAGTAATGAAGTTATCTTCTGGCTCTGTTTATAGGCAAGACAGCACAGGGGATCACTGGGCTGAAAGAGGGGAAGGAGGTAACTTATACTTCTAAGTAGACCTCCAGACTGAATGACACCATCATGAATCACAGAGTAATTCACTCCTCCAGCTCCCTGACAGCAGCTAACTTAATCGTAACTTCTTCATTTCTCTTAACATAGGTGTAGAAGGTCATTCGATGATAAGTATTGAAGGATCTGAAGTCTGTCATTTGACCTACGTCCTGTACTTCTTTGGTTATCCTACTTACATACATCCCTTGGGGAAATATGAAGCAGAACAGACACTGCTACTTGTGAATTACTAGACTTATAGTCCCAGGTAACAGTTCTTTGGGTTTTGTTCTCTTTCTGGAAGAGTCAGATATATAGATACACAAAGACACTGTGGAAATAACACTCTGACCCACAGATAAGAGGTGGTGAGACACTGATTGACTCTCTTCTGAATGCAGTAACTGTTACCCTGACATTTTCCATTTTTTGACTCCCAGAGGCACTTATAATAAAAAGCCTTAATTGCATCTGTAGACCTTATGAAAACGATAAGGAACTGACACATAAATTTATGGAATGTTCTGGTTTATTCTGGCACTGAACAAGATTTTGACTACAAATGAAGCAATCATGCCTAGAGGTATTTAAAAGACATGAAGGCATGGCACTTAGGGACATGATTTAGTTATGAAGTTGGCAGCACTAGATTTATGGTTTTACTCAATTATCTTAAAGGCCTTTTCCAACCTAAACACTTCTGTGATTCTGTAATTCTGTGAACTTTTCTTTTCATTTAGCTTTTCATGTTTTCTGTCACAGATAAGCTATGATTTTGAATCCCATTTCAAGTGCCAAGATATTCTCATTCTTACTAGAGGAAATATTGTAATATACAGGATTCTGTATTCCACTATTCAGGTCATCTCCGGGTTCCATTTTGTAAATGGACTGTTGAACATTGCCCTATGCCCACCCTACCAGCCTTTTGCGACTCTGTTCTATCAATCCTCTAAGCAGTTATAATCAATGGGAACAGAAGAAATTTAGCATGGGGTGAATTATGTTCCTGCTTTAGAGAGAAAACGAAAAAATAGGTTGTTCAGCTACCATCCATGGGCCGTCAGTATGACTCCTAATCATCAATTTTGTGTGAAAAGCTTATATTGTTTTTTCCACACATTTTCTATTTGTTTGAATTAAGACTTCACTCATATCTCAGAATCTCACTGTATTTTATCACAAAGTGTTCCCACATTAATGAAAAGTAAGATCTTTAACCCACTGCTGTTCCAAGAATTTTACTTTCCCTCTGTACTTATAAGCAGTAATTAAGGATAGTGGGTCATATAAGGAAAGCAGGTGTATAAGCCAAACAAATCTGGCATCTGAAGAAACATTCATTAGGGACAAATACTCCCTCTTCAGAAATTCTGCCTCATTAAGGGATAATCAGGAATGCATCAATAAAGTGACATAAATGATTACTTGTGCATCTGTCTCAATAATTTCTGTGCTGCTTAGCTCTGCCAGCAGTGGCAAAATTACCACTGCATTATGATGTGAGATTGATATTAGTGGAGTTACAATTGATGATTTCATGTTGATTTAAATGGTAAGATCTTATAAAGTTGCTTTATGCAGATGCAGTTGAATTTAATGTACAAATTATTGCTGCTGACACAAAAATGTCTAAAAAGGTCATTAACAGCCTAAAATCTGAATTCTATTGAAGAACATCATTATAATTTGCATGATTAATATTAAAGGATGGCTTTTGTATAAGGAAAAGTTTCTAAAAACAGCATCTGCTAAGTGTTGATTAGCAATACTTATGTACATTTAGATGCAAGGATATGTGTTCGGAAAAAAATAAAGACCATAATTCCTAAAGAGAAAAATAAATTTCATGATTCTTGACATTAAATTAATTTTAAAGTACATAGACATTATGTATTATATGAAAGACAAGAAGCTGGAGTTTTTTAGTGAGACAAGTGGTTTCAAGTGGAATGTAAGGGGAAGGGGAGGATATTTGAGTTCTACCTCACAAAATGTTATTAATTTATTAGTAGAATTAGTAATAAGTTTGAACATAATTGGGAGATGAGGCATATTTTAAAAAGGAGGGGAGAGGAGGGGAGAGGAGGGGAGGGAAGGGAAGGAAAGTGAAGGCAAGGCAAAGCAAGGCCTATATTTTTTAAAAGCAGTATATGGATTTCACATGATTTGTACATGGGGTCTTTGGGGAAATTCATCACCTTTCTTTTTACTTATGATAGTACTTTCTGAGCAAAGAGTCATTATAATAATAAAACAGATTTTTATGTAAGGATCATGGATTGCTGAGACAATATTGTATTTTCACAGTCATATAACATTAAAAAAAACCATTAAAATGCATTCTCTTGTTCAAAGGGCACCACAAAGTGGTGGACATCGTTAGGACACTCTTCTGGAAGTCAAGAGGGTAAACAGAAACAGAAATAAGCCCTTTAAAAACCTGAACAAGTTCGGAAGTGTAACTGGAAATTATACAGATTCCCTGATTTTTTTCTGAATTCTTATCTAATCCACATTAATAATCTGTATTCCCAAGATTTAATTTAGATTATTCTAAAGGTTAAGAAAAAGTATATATTATTTTTTTCTTGAAGTGAAACATCCTTCACAACTCTAGTTTTCTTTCACTGTGTTATTGAATTACCTATCAAGGATTTGATTATAGTCTGGATTCACTATGTATCAGAGACTCACATTAAAAAACTTCTTGGATTTACCACGTCATACAGAGCATAAGCAAGTGAAAGGGGTTATTATATGACACACTTCCATTAGTAGAAAGCTTAGTGAAAGACTGGAAAATATCCAGCTGCTAATGTGTTTTAAATTACATACCCTTACACTGTGTGCTTTCTAATATTAGGAAAATTAGTACCTTTTCTCCTATACTCAGAAAAAAGGAATTAATTTAATCTTGCTTGGGCATTTCAGTTGTTCAGAACATAATCAGGAACATCAATTTTCTAATAAAAAAAGAAAAAAACAAAGGTTTCTATTTGTATTACATCAGAGGCAGAAAATTCAGATCTAGATCACTGAGACAATAAAGACAAATATATTTCTGCCAAATTAAACTAATTTCCTTCAGTGCCACAACTCCACTTGAGTTTCTCTATCAAGTCCTCCAACAGAATGTTGTCTTAAATCCTGTTTCCAGAAGTATTGACAGGTTTTAACACAATTCCTTTTTTTCATGTATATCTCCAGCATATTATCTATCTAAGCCATTTTGCTGGCCCATTCCCCTTCCACTGTTTCATATTACTAACATAGAGTTGCATCTTACTAAATTCTCCAAGACTACAGGTTATAAACTCTTTTATAACCAAAACAACCCAGCAGAGTGGAAAGTCTAAGCTGTAAGGAAGAAAGTGCAGCCAAGGTCTCTTACATAAAAGTAATGAGAGAATCAGAAGTGGTCTCATCCACACATGGAGCTGAAGTGTTCGGGCATTCACCCAACCCCAGAAGCTATGAAACATTCATTGGTGCCAGGGGGAAAACATGTACTAATTAATTTCAGAGATACTTTTGGAATTTATTGAGGAGCTTGATATGAGCTGTCAATGTGCACTCACAGTCCAGAAGGCCATCTGTATCCTGGGCTGCATCAAAAGAAGAATGACCAACAGGTCAAGGGAGGTGATTCTGCCCTCTAGCTGTGAGACCTCATCTGGAATATCATGTCCAGTTCTGGAATCTCCAAAATAAGAAGGATATGGAGCTATTGGAATGGGTCCAGAGGGGGGTTACAAGGACGATCAGAGGGCTGAGGCCCCTCCCATATAAGAGTAGGCTGAGAAAGTTGAGCTTGTTCAGCCTGGAGAAAAGAAGGTTCGAAGAAGACCTTATAGTGACCTTCCAGTACCTGAAGGGTGCCTACAAGAAAGCTGGAGAGGGACTTCTTACAAAGGTGTGTAGTGATAGGACTAGGGGCAATGGGTATAAACTGTAGAGAGGCAGATTTAGACTACACATAAGGAAGAATTTATTCACTATGAGAGCAGTCAATTTCTTTATTATGAGGCATTGGAACAGGTTTCCCAGAAAAGCTGTGAATGCACCATCCCTGGAGATGTTTAAGGCCAGGTTAGATGGGGCCTTGGGCAGCCTGACCTAGTGGGACATGTCTTTGCCCATGGCAGGAGGGTTGGAACTAGATGATCTTAAAGGGCCTTTCCAACCCAAAAGATTCTATGATTCTGTAATTAGAACACAGAGGAAAACATGTTTTCACATGAAAATCATCAAGTGGAAAGTTTGCAAAAATTAGGTACAATAGTGAAGCACAAAAATAGGAAGGTAGGATAGAGGTGAATACAAAGAGTGGAAGGTGGCTGGAGACCTGCTTAGGTAATAACTTCAAATACAGCCACTCAGCCAATTACTAAACTACTGCTGTGTCTCACATAGTCCACAAATCACAGCAATGATGTCTAGAATCAGTGACACTATATGCTGTATACTGAAAATATAAGAATACAGATTTGTACGTGAAAGGAGATTGAAGATATTTACAAGTAGTTAGGTGTATGTTTATACGTGAACATAGTTTATGGCTTCAATTGGTTTTCCATCTTTGTACTTCTAAATAGCCATGAATATTGTTTAACTATTTCCATGTTTATTACTGAATGGCACTTTGTATATTGGTTGCATTTCCATAGGTTATCTAGAAAAGCAAGTTTCAAATTACTTATCAAATATGGGCATTGCTCTACAAATATAAGCATTTTATCACATTTTACAGATAGGTCAATTAGTCTATAAATCAGAGAAGTTGCATGATAATGATTAAAGGATTGAAAAATATGAAGAGAACTGAGAACTTCAAGAAATTAAACATATGTTTAATATGTAAACATATTAAAAGACTGGGGAAGGAATACAAATTTAATAATGGAATGTTCTTCATTAAAGATCACAAACATATAACATGATTGTTTCAAATTACACTAGAGAAACTGAAACTAGGCAGATAATTTCCATGGAATTTCCCTTCCTTTTCTGAGCCATTGCAATAACATATCAAGAATTCTCGTTGCTTCCCTATTGCTGGCAGCATTCATATCCTAACTGATTGGTTAACCAAAAAAAATGCTTTAGTTTATCATCAGCTATAGAACTGAAAAATTTTATCAGGAAGCTTATTAAGGCCCTATTACATCAGAGGTCAATTCACAGAATTAAAACAGTTGCTTTGAGTCTATTGTTCATGAAGGCTGTGACAAGAAAAAGAAGTGTTTTCTTCAGTACAGCATTCCACAGGAATCAGAAGAACTGAATTGCTGTTAACCCTTAATGAAATTAAGATTTAATATTTGCTGTTATTTGCAAATTAATTGTAATTTTAATTGTAATTAATTAAATTAATTAATTGTATTGCTATTAGTTGTGTTACCATTGATTGTAATACAATTAATTACGGTGTATTAAACAACAGGCAAAGCTAATTATCTTTCTTATATTTACTTCAAATGCAGGTAAGACCTAGAGAAATCTCTGTAGATTGATTATCCCTCGGTGATCTTGTTAATTTCTTTAATAAGACTAGCTTATAATAATTAATATCATCAAATATAGTTCATTTCTAGTGCAAAAGAATTTTGATGCTAATTTCATAAGTTGCACATTTGAGGGTTAATCTTTTGACTGTGTCACTCTACATCTGATTTTAGGATCCTCTACTGTTCTTCTCAGTGTGAAGGTCTCAGATCTTAAGACAGGATATGTTCAGAACTACAGAAGTAGTTTTGCAGACTATTTGAATAATCTTTAATTAGATATTGCCAATAAACCAGAGTGTCTTCCAAGATGAGGCTTAATCAACTATTGAATTATTTCTTCTACTTTTTTCATTTGCAAGGAAATTACTGTGTGTCAAGCAGGTGTTTATCCATGAGTCCAGACTGAAGATGTTTTTCTTTGCCCTGGAAGAAATCCAGGAGTAATTCAGGGACAACATTCTGTCTTCAGCTTTCAAGAAAAATAGTGTCATGACTCAGCAGAGGCTAATTTCACTTCTTAATTAAAGTAAGAAGTTAGTGGTCTTGAAAGGAGTGGTGTCTTGTATCTTACAAAGTTGACATTAATTTTACAACATCTCATTAATGGAAGAGCACAGTTCCACATCTTATATTCCTCATTCCCTTCCCTACCTTATTCTACCACCTTCCTTCTTATATGTTACGTCTAAAAAATAATACAAATATCTCCAAATCTTTAAGAACATCTTTTGTACATTCTATGATATGAAAAATTATCTCAGGTCAGTCTTCAGAATCTAATTTTTCAGACTCAACATTGTAAGTCCATTTTGTCTCATATGTTTATGCCTGTTAGACCCATGTAATTATGTATGACATCATAGGCATTACAATCGATATGTTCTACACTCATTTTTTTATTAATGTACATAAAAGTTATCTTTTTGTCTAAAAAACTGTTAGGAATATTCCTTACTATAAATATATTTCCATGTGATTTAAGTGTTCAAAACATAATCTGTCCAAATTTGGACTGTTGTTTTTTACAGATGTGACTGCACCATTACATTATTTTTTAAAAAATTAACAAGTACTGGAACTTGTGATAGAGTCAACAACTGTACTGAAAGATTAAGAGAAAATTACTGTGGCATATTGAATTTCAATTTTTGACATCGATTTTGTTTTTTCCATTACTGTGTAGATAAGCCATAGTAATTATAATGTAAAAAGAGAAAGAATAATTATTTAGCATAAACTGAGAAGAAAAAAAGGTGGTTTTTAGCTGCACAGACGAAACTGCACTAGCCAGCTGAAGCACTTTGCAAACATGACAATAAATCATTAACAAGAGGAGTTCATAAATGGACCAAATTCTGATGTCATTTTAAAATGGCAGCAATGAAGTGGAAAATTGCTATACTATGCAAAGGAATGTTCACTAGTACTATGATTAAAAAAATTACTATTTCAGTTTAAATTTAAATAATTTTTAATATATTATTTGATTTCAAAGAGAAACATATTTCATACTAGTAAATGTTATCTCACTGCCTGTTAGCTTGAAAGAAAATACTAAAGATCTCACTTTAAAAAAAATAGTAGTATTCAAGCATTATTTTCAATAATTCTGTTTCCATTTCTCAGCCTGAGAAGAGATCAGCTACAAACCTTGTTACATAAATGAGCAACTCTGGGAACTGAGAACTGAGGTTTCTTACAAGAATAAAAGGTTAGGTAGAAATACATACAAATTAAAAATAGCTTTTGCAATACTATTGTATCGGTCAAGTCAAATGTACCATTCACATTTCATAACCAAAGTGGTAATGTGAGCAAAATTGTGTTCTGTAACAAAAGCAGAATCAAATGATGCAACTTAACTTACTTGACTTGCAGCCAGTAATTATGGATTCAATACAGAGTAAGACAAGTGAGAAAAACTGTATTACCAGAACCAAATAACTAGAATTTTCTGGAATACGGTTTGAAAACAGTTTTATACATACTTACAATTTTTCAAGGTGCCCTTAACAAAAATAATACATTTGAGAGGCTTTTAGGACTTTCCAAATCTGTTAAAATTAGAATAAGTAAATAAATTTGTATCCTTATTAGCATGATTTAGAAGACGTGAAGAGGAAGTGTTTCAAATATCATGCCTTAGGAGCTCCTCAGTCAACAGAATAACCATCAGTGTAATTCATCATGTAATCATTAAGATACATCATAGTTTGAATGTATATTAATGTGGAGCTATAATTTTCATTCCATTTTTTTCCCAATGATATTCTGTTGAAATATATCATAATAATTCTATATTTGTATATCACTTTTAATTCCCTTAACTTTGTTTCTAATAGTATGTAATGAATACACATACTCATACAGAATGTTGAAAAAGCTGTATTTCTAGAACAAACACCACATTTTTGCTTACTTGTAAAGATAATATATACTGAAAACCAGTAAGCATAGCTTTTCATTACAACTTATTTTTCCTGAAAAGCAGACAATTCCTGAACATATATTCTAAGGTATTTTTATATCAGCTTGTCATATTTTTATACAATGCATTTTCACCTTATGAAAACTGAAGATAATGTCTTAACTTTTCTTACATAAAAAAGACCATATTTTAATTTTTCATTCCAAAGTAATTAGAATAGTCTTTTGCATATTTTGGTATTCTGTTTGATATTAACACATCTGGAAGATTAGGAGTTTACAGCTTAAGCACATATGACAAGCTAGCACTTCTGTACACTTAAATTTTGCTTCAATAAATTGAAAAAACAAACACATGAACAAACAATTATTTTCTTACTGTACATCCATTTTCTTAAGACTAAAAAATTGTATGTATTCGTTACTTCATTATCTACTGTTGAAGATGCTGTCTTAAACCACAATCAATCAGTAAGTCAAGCTTTTTTGACTGTATTTGCTGCAGATCATGTTTTTAAGAAAATAAAGTTAAAATGCTTAGACTAAGAAACAATTAACAGGAATGAAATTAACTTTGGGACTAGTTCTGTTTAATATCTTTATCAGTATGTACAAGGGCATTGCCTGCACCCTCAGTAAGTTGGCAGGTGACACCAAATTTGTTGGGAGTGTTGGTCTGCTTGAGGGAAAGAAGGCTCTACAGAAGGATTTGGACTCTCTGGATCAATGGGCTGAGGGCAATTATACAAGTTACACAAGGTTAGGTGTCAGGTCCTGCACTTGGATCACAACAACCCCATGAAATGCTAAGGGTTTGGGGAAGAGTGGCTGGAAAGCTGCCCAGTGGAAAAGAACCCAGGGGTGTTGGTTGATTGCCAGCTGAATATGAGCCAGCAGTGTGGCCAGGTGGCCAAGAAAGCCAGTAGCATTGAGGCTTGTATGAGAAATCATGTGACCAATAGCTCTAGGGAAGTGATTGCTCTGCTATACGCAGTGCTGATGGGACTGCACCTTGAATACTATGCTCACTACAAGAAAGATATTGAGGGTCTGAATCATTTGCTAAGAGGAGCAAAAAAGCTATTGAAGGATTTAGAGCACAAGTCTTATGAGGAGTCACTGAGAGAACTGGGTTTGTTTACCCTGGAGAAAAGCAGGCTGACAGCACACCTTTTCATGCTCTACAACTAACTGAAATGATGTTGTAGCAAGCTGAGTGTCAGTCTCTTCTCCCATGTATCCATAGGACGAGACGAAATGGCCTGAAGTTACACCAAGGCAGGTTTACAATTTACTGAAAGTGTGTCTAGAAATGGAACATGCTGCTCAGGGAAGTGATTGAGTCACTGTGCCTGGATGTATTTAAAAGACAGCATTAGTCAGTTTTTCATCTCTTCCATTTCATTATTACTTGCCTCTACCTCTCCTGACAGTTTAGACTAAACTCTGAAAATGAAATATTGGTTTGTACCATGTATATATACAACATTTAGCATAATGGCTCCCAATTTAATCTGCAGTCTCTGGGTATTCCATAATGATTTTGTTGTTACTAAGAACATCTGGCAGGATGGCATTTATTTTGCCTCTGATCTGAATTCTGCTGCTAAGAGGGTTCATGGTGTTATTAAGGTATGTGTTAGATCAGACTACTTCTCAGTTTTTACAGCCTTTTTTTCTTATTTGATCCAATTATCAAGCTGGATGACATCTATCAAAGTTAGCCTTCAATAATAATAATAATGATAGTAATAACAATAATAATAATTATTATTATTTAATGAAAATCTTAATTACACTGTCTTTTGCCGCTCACAGTACCTGATATGTGAAGAATTGCTGCAAGAACAGTATATAGGTCTCCTGACTGTTCACTGGATGCTGGGTAGACTTTTCACTGCTCAGCTGAGCCACAAACACACCATTGTGAACTTTGTATTTCAGATGACTCAGAACTTCAGTCATGGTATTGCTTCTAAGCTGTTCTTCGTTTTTTTAAAAAATATGTTTTACAAGACTTGTGACTTTCAGTTTTGTTAGTATAAACCCCAAAATAGCATAATAATAATAGCAATAGTAACATTAATAACAACAGCAATAACACTAATATCAATAATACAAGCAAGCCAAAATTTTTGTGTTTGAAGCCTACATTCTTTGATTGATTACTTTGTTACTATTTAATTTTCTTATTTATTTTCTTTTAGAAAAGTAACTTCCAGCAATTTTTAGTATTCTTTTTGAGGCAGATGTCATGCGAATCCTGAAAAAAGAAATATAGTTTTATGAAGTTTTATTTATTACATTCATTCCAATTACTAGGGAACAGATGTGACCCCTCTTGCCTACAGGAGTGACTTGAAGAAAATAGTTGCATATTTGAAGTAGCTTCCAGCTCCTAAGTCAAAATCTAGATGATTAATTTTTCCTACAAGGAAACAATTATATTAAATAATCACAAAACATTGCCACAGCATTTACAAAGATGGGGTTCAAACCAGCTAAAGGGGCAAGCAAGGTATCTTAGAAGAATAAATGTGAGCTTTAAAAAGTACATAAAACTCCTCATAATACAAATTTCTTTCATATCATCATGTTATGCCTTGAGAGCTTGAATCAGATAGGGAAGCAAAGAAGCCTTTGTTTCCCTCAGCCTGAAGTATATGAATATCAAAATACATTATTAGCTTACATAGATTTGGATTTGATCTTGAAAAAAAAATTTATGAGAGGTTCCAGTTATTTCGAAAGGATTGATTTATATTCAAAAGGATTGATTTATATGCAAAAATCTGGCATGTTACACTTTGAAAATAAAATTAATTAATTCATTCATTGAAAATATAAATAATTTTGTTCTTTTCTGCAAATTAGTAAAATTATAGGTTTTGAAAATGAGAGAGACCTATTAGATTAATCACATAAAAATTGTGTACCTTACAGTGTTTGTCTTGGAATCTTTATGACTTTATGATCAAACCTAACCTTTACCACAAGTTTGGCTTTCTGATTAAGGCAGAATCATCATAAGAAATAGCGCTTTTCATATTCTCTGCATTGGTTAAATTATATAATATAACATTTTCTGTATTACGTAAAGAAATTAATATACATACCTCTTTCATATTTGAAACATATTTAAATTCTCAGGTATATTTTTAAAGACATATTCATTCTTGCGATAGTTTCATGTATTTGTTTGTTTTGTGACTTCCCTACTAACGCAGTGTCCTTGAGAAACAATTTTTTGTCTATTCTGTTGCAATGAAGATAGCATTGCGAGTAGTGCTATTATGCAATAGAATCAGCAGAGCTAGAAGTAAATTTTGTAAGAACTTTGTTAAGCAAAAACATAATTTTCTTGAAACAAATACTTTATACAGAAATGCAACTATTTTTACAAAACTCCCATCAAAATATTTTTGGGTTCAGAATAAGTTTCCATTTAAAAATAAGAATAAAATGTGAGCCACCTACTCTACTGAGAAGGCAGAACTTTCCCTTATAAACAAATGTGACAGTTAAAGCAACTCCATCAATTTATGAACAACTGAGACTAGAATATCTTTCTTTTACTCGTTAGCTTTCTATTTTTTTTTTAATAAANTTCAGGTCTTTTGCTGAGCCTTTCCACATTTCTTCGAATCCCTTTTCCCATGTCATATTTGCTAGATTTATAATCGGACAGAGGAAGATGTCCTTTGACTGCATGTTGATTGCAACCAGCCAGTCCCCAAAACTTTTTAACAAAAATTGAAAGATTATTATAAAAAAAATTAATTTACTTAACAGAAAAATAATTAAGAATTAATTATTGTTATATTTATCAATTTATTTAAACACCAGTATAGAAAAAAAAATACTGATAAACATCTATATTGAGTGATACATAGATATCTGATTCCAAAACATGATAGCATACATATTAGCAGTTATTGCTAGTATTTTTAGCATGTGATCAGGCTGAACCGAATGTCGCTTGGTGGAAATATTCTGAACATGTTCAATCTTGCCCAGCTACAGAACAGTGAGAAAAACGAGCCAGATTTATTGGATCTTCCATGTACTTTTTACTGTAAAGAGGGTCCTTTTGATGTAATGAACCTCAAAAGTAATCCAGAACACTCAGAAGATTTGTATTGCATGAAAGATATACTTTGTTTCATTAGATTTTCATGAGGCATCACAGGTGGTCTAACGAAAATATTCTATGATGTTCCACTGTTGTGAAAGGAGGTAATAGACAGAAAACATGATGTACACAAAGTGTATGACACAGGTCAAGAACTAGAAGAAGATATTTCATCCTGTTCCTATCAGTTAGTTTAATATGGAACTTACTACATGTCCAAGGAGAGGCAAAACAGCTTTACATAAAAGGCAGCGGGACTCCCAGAGATGCCTTTGTATGTGATATGCTACAGGCATAAAACCAATGTTTGCATAGCCCCCCCAAAAGGACAAAGTACAAAAGATGAACTTGCAGAAGTGGTGTTAATTAGAAGAAATTTTGCACTTCACGCTCATCACCCTACAACAGTAAATGAAAGGCACTTATCAAGAAAGACAACTTTCTTGTCTGCAATAGAAAGAAAATTATAATCATATTTTATTGGCTAACATTTATGAATAACTTTAGATCCTTGAATGAAAAATATTATATAAATGCTAAAAATGATCATCATTATGCTTTTTTCTATAATCTAGTAACATAATTATGATGTCTGCATAGACTTTTCAACAAACAGGCTGTAAGAAGCATTGAATTTTGAGATACTTTTACTTACTAGCATTAAATATCAATGAGGCTGAATTTTCTTTTCAGGTTTATGTCACTTACAAGTGAATTTATCATTGCTTCCTTAGATCCCAGGTAACTGTTTAAGTTTTTATGGATTTTTCTGCAATCAGTCTTTTCAATAATTCAGATGCATTTAAAAAAAAATAAATTTCTAAATAAAACATATATATTCGTGTATATAGTGGAAATATTTGTCAGTACCTGACCATATTTTTTTCAGGAATATTTATTCTTGATTTTCACTTGGCTGCTTATTGTAATAGAAATGGAGAAAACACATGCAATAAATTATATGTTATTCCATTTATTTTCCTCATTTTCTTCAATATAAATATGTAGACACTTTATTTCAGATGTGTATGAGATGACGACCTGGGTTTGGGGATTCTTCGAACTCTACATGGCTCATCACAAACGTTTAAGCCTAAATACCCAATCCAATGNGTTAGCTTTCTTTTTTTTTTTAATAAAGAGTATTTGAATACATTTGTAAATGCATATATATATGGATATAGATATGTCTGCGGGTGTGTTTATGTTCATATCAACAGGACAGGACAAGAGGGAATGGCCTCACATTCCGCCAGGGAAGGTTTAGGCTGGACATTAGGGGGAAAAAAATCATGGAAAGGGTAATTGAGAACTGGAACAGGCTGCCCAGGGAGGTGGTTGATTCACCTTCCCTGGGGCATTTAAAGGACAGGTGGACAAGGTACTGAGGGGCATTGTTTAGTGTTTGGTAGGAATGGTAAGACTAGATGATCCATTGGGTCTTTCCCAACCTGGTGATTCTATGACTCCATGATTCTATATTTAGACACATATATAATCATACACGAAAAGAGACAAATTCTTCATAAGCTTGCATAGACTTAATTCTTCAGGTCTTTTGCTGAGCCTTTCCACATTTCTTTGAATCCCTTTTCCCATGTCATATTTGCTAGATTTATAATCGGACAGAGGAAGATGTCCTTTGACTGCATGTTGATTGCAACCAGCCAGTCCCCAAAACTTTTTAACAAAAATTGAAAGATTATTATAAAAAAAATTAATTTACTTAACAGAAAAATAATTAAGAATTAATTAGCAGTTATTGCTAGTATTTTTAGCATGTGATCAGGCTGAACCGAATGTCGCTTGGTGGAAATATTCTGAACATGTTCAATCTTGCCCAGCTACAGAACAGTGAGAAAAACGAGCCAGATTTATTGGATCTTCCATGTACTTTTTACTGTAAAGAGGGTCCTTTTGATGTAATGAACCTCAAAAGTAATCCAGAACACTCAGAAGATTTGTATTGCATGAAAGATATACTTTGTTTCATTAGATTTTCATGAGGCATCACAGGTGGTCTAACGAAAATATTCTATGATGTTCCACTGTTGTGAAAGGAGGTAATAGACAGAAAACATGATGTACACAAAGTGTATGACACAGGTCAAGAACTAGAAGAAGATATTTCATCCTGTTCCTATCAGTTAGTTTAATATGGAACTTACTACATGTCCAAGGAGAGGCAAAACAGCTTTACATAAAAGGCAGCGGGACTCCCAGAGATGCCTTTGTATGTGATATGCTACAGGCATAAAACCAATGTTTGCATAGCCCCCCAAAAGGACAAAGTACAAAAGATGAACTTGCAGAAGTGGTGTTAATTAGAAGAAATTTTGCACTTCACGCTCATCACCCTACAACAGTAAATGAAAGGCACTTATCAAGAAAGACAACTTTCTTGTCTGCAATAGAAAGAAAATTATAATCATATTTTATTGGCTAACATTTATGAATAACTTTAGATCCTTGAATGAAAAATATTATATAAATGCTAAAAATGATCATCATTATGCTTTTTTCTATAATCTAGTAACATAATTATGATGTCTGCATAGACTTTTCAACAAACAGGCTGTAAGAAGCATTGAATTTTGAGATACTTTTACTTACTAGCATTAAATATCAATGAGGCTGAATTTTCTTTTCAGGTTTATGTCACTTACAAGTGAATTTATCATTGCTTCCTTAGATCCCAGGTAATTGTTTAAGTTTTTATGGATTTTTCTGCAATCAGTCTTTTCAATAATTCAGATGCATTTAAAAAAAAATAAATTTCTAAATAAAACATATATATTCGTGTATATAGTGGAAATATTTGTCAGTACCTGACCATATTTTTTTCAGGAATATTTTTTCTTGATTTTCACTTGGCTGCTTATTGTAATAGAAATGGAGAAAACACATGCAATAATTTATATGTTATTCCATTTATTTTCCTCATTTTCTTCAATATAAATATGTAGACACTTTATTTCAGATGTGTATGAGATGACGACCTGGGTTTTGGGATTCTTCGAACTCTACATGGCTCATCACAAATGTTTAAGCCTAAATACCCAATCCAATGATGTCATTTAGTATTTCCAAAATCCAATCCAGATAGGTTATCCATATTGCTCTCAATAGGTGATTAGAATACTTTGAAAGAAAATTCGTCCCACCCATATTGGGTATGTTCTGTCTTTCTCCTGCAAGACTTACTAAAGGAAGATGATCATTCTTTTAAAGAACTTTTTTTTTTAAAGTAACCAGAATAGCACACACATTTTTCATAAAGTATTATTTTAAATCTCAGCCTCAGGAAAGCTGCTGAAGGAGATTGTACCAGTACTCTTCTCCCCCTATAAGATGCCACCCCCTTTAGATATATGCTAATCTGATTCATATAAAGAAGTACTATCCATCTCTCCAGATAAAGATTTGCCTTTAACAAGAAAATAAATCAACTTCAATAAAGAAACTGAAGTAATATTTGGAGAAAGGATGAAGGAAATGTTACAGAGAGATCAAAATGGAACATGCTGGCTAGAAAGTAGGACAAAGTTGTAGGTAGGTTGAGGAAACCAAGGTTAAAGTTTCTGCTCTCAAACTCTTTCTGTATTTTATCCAGTGACAACTTAATGACAAAACTGGGGCATATGTGACTTGCACAGTGATAAATATCTAGGCACTGGTAGACATGCAATGTGAAAAAGTTCAAAGTAGTTAGTGCTTTTCAAGAGTTTCAGTAATGTAGTTAGGAACGTAGATCTATGAATAGTATGATTATCCTAGAAACTACCTAACTTTAAAACCATGATGTTAAGCACATGCATATGCAGTTTTTCTCAGTTCATCATAAATTAATTCTCATGGAAAATAGAAATAGATCCTCATAGGAAACATACATTTAAATGAACTGCTTGGGTAATTAACTACATAACAAACTGAACTTGCAATATACAATGACAAGTTCATAAACAAGGAAAAAAGGAAGAATGTAAAGCAGACAGAAAACATCATTAGGTAATATGAAGTGACATTGCTATGTGTACCATTCAATCTGTAAATTTTCATATTGTTATTATCAGTAAAATTGTGCTGTTATATTCTTAATAAATAAGAGTGTGAGGAAGTCTTTAATTCTCAGTCTGATTGTACTGTACTATTATTGATGCAAGAAAGCATGAGAAAGAGAGGCAGTAAGCAGTTGATGCCAGAGACTTCATGTTTTTAGGGTAAAGTGTTTGTTCAATGGTATAAAATCTAAGGCCCTCACAGCAATGGTTGGGAGCCCTCGCATATGAATGGATGCACTGCCTAGGATTCCCAGTTGATGAGATAGCCTCTCCAAATCCTTGCTGCAAAAAAGATAGGTCCTCCCCAGGGTGACTGTGCATCTGAATGATGATAGGAAAGCCATTGGTGATGTATCTTTCTTTAATCACTACTCTTATTCTCTATAGTAATGGTTAAACACATTTCTTTTACAAACTGTTGCTCTTAGCTTCTTGTTGATCACTACCAATAATTTGTTTTCTTTCTTGCTGTAATGCCTTGAGTAAAACTTAGTTTTGGAGAGTATTTGAGAGTTTGAGCTTTTATCATGATTTTGGCTAAAAACCCACATGTGGTAGAACAGTAACGTCACTTCTATGACACATTCAGAATAGATTTCTGTACCACCTTCTGTACTAGTTCACTTCACTCTTGCAAAGAACACTCAGAAATTGCATGTGGATAGGGGCAATCCCAAGCACAAATACAGGCAAGGGGGAAAATGGATTGAGAGTAGGCCTGAAAGGAAGGATTTGGGAATTTTGGTGAATGAAAAGCTCACTATGAGACAACAATGTGTGTTTGCAACCCAGAAAATTAATTGTATCCTGGACTGCATCAAAAGTGTGACCAGCAGGGTGAGGGAGGTGATTCTGCCTCTGCACTCTGCTCTCCTGAGACTTCACCTGCATTCTATGTTCAGTTCTGGAGTCCTCAGCACAGGAAGGGCACAGATCTGTTGGAGCAAGTCCAGAGAAGGGCCACAAAGATGATCAGATGGCTGGAGCACCTCCTGTATGAGGACAGGATGGGGTTGTTTGGAGTAGAGAAGAGAAGCCTCTGGGAAGACCTTATTGTAGCCTTCCAGTACTTAAATCGGACCTTCAGGAAGGCTGGAGCAGGGCTTTTTATCAGGGAGTGTAGTCATAAGACAAGGTGTAATGGTTTTAAGCTAAAAGAGGGTAGATTTAGATTAGATGTAGTAGCAGGGTTTCCTGCCCATGGCAGGGGCTTGGGACTATATGATCTTTAGGGTTCCTTCCAACTAAAAGCCTTCAATAATTTGATGATTCTATCAAGTTGGAATAACTTTGCTACAAAACAGATCTTCACTGATGTAGGAAAGATAATCATTCTTGCAATAAGCCGATGTTCATACTTGTTCTTGGAATGTCACCAATGTCTTCTTTTTTTGGTCATTATTGTTCATTTAGTTCTCTATGACTCGCAGTATATGTCCATTTCAGAGAATGCCTAATGAGATAGCCATGGTTTTTCATCATATGCTAAGAACTAAACTGAGATATGTATTTGCTTTGCATCTCCATCCTCAATTTTTTTTTATAATTTCCAGCTTACATGGCACCTATTGATGTAGCAAAATTATATTTTAGCTTTAATCACTTTCTATTTCCCTACTCTTAGTCTTTTGTTTGCACATTATAATGATTTAAAACTTCAATATACATTCTTGAGATAAACACTTCAGTTTCTGATCCTGAGCATTTTTTAAAGAGAATGGGTTAGTATTTCTTATCCCTTTCTGTTTGAATGGCATTAATAGCTACTCAAAGAAATACACTGGACCATTCAAACTCAGAGCATCCCATCACATAACAGTGAGAAGAAAAGTGTACACAGAAGTGTCTGTTAAATGATTTAAATAATCTTTGATATTGTCTATGTGTAATTTATGTACTATGATTACAGTACTTTTTCCATTTTTATTATCAGCATTTTAGTGTAAGGTCTTATCTCTGCATTAGAAGAAAATAGTCCCTTGCTTGGCTTTCAATTATCCCATTATCAGTCTTGATTATAAAACAATTTATCAGGAGTATATAGTTTTTAGCTAGCAGTAATGCAGTTGTAGAGAGTCTTGAGATCTCTTTTTTCCTGAAAAAAATATATGTAAACTTCTATGTACTAGTGTGAAATACAGCACAAAGCAATTCTCAAGTTCATGTCAGCAAAATTACTGCACAAAAGCAGAAAATTAAAGAGAAGGAAATACTTCCCCTAGCATAGGAAGAGCTTTTAACTATTATTACCATCTTTCTAGTTAATTAAAATTTTCTGAATAAGATGTTTCTGTTACACATGGTAAGAATTAACTTTGTTGTATTTTTAGAAATCCTCTAAAGAGAAAACTGGCAATCATATTTAAAACAGCCATTCAGTAGCAGAATTTCTTATTGGAACCTGATGCTTAAAAATTAAAGATCCTATAGATGCAAACTAATTTTATGTGAAAAAATATGCATTTGAACTATTTCTACTTAATATACAAACACCTGTAATCCTTTCTGAAAAAAAAAGTTAGTTAGTAGGTGTTCATTTGCTATTTTGTTTTGTCAGATTTCAATTTTATGTTACCATTAAGAAGGTTAACTTTATTCAAAAAAATGCTAGTACATAAGAATTGGAATATCAGACATAAATTACTATATGGTCAAATTAAACACCCCTGTCTCAGAAGAACTTTGAAAATAAAAGGGTAAAGGGATCTCAGGAGAACAATTTCTTTCCTATTTCCCTGTTAAAGTTGAAAAAAACCCTATGATTCCTGAGAGTATTCTTTGTTCACAGGAGGTGCTGGTTGCTCTGCTCATTCAAGATTCAAGGTTATAGCTCTGTTTATGTCATTCACAGGCATTACTAAAACTGAAGTGAAAGAACTCACAATAGAACAGGGGTTTGATAGAGCAAGACTGTGGCTCCTGTTCTGCTCTGGTGTATGTCTCAAAATCTTATAAACTAGTGTGTCCCGCATTAGTGACACATCCTAGCAACCTGAAACAGGTCAGTGAGTAAGCTGAAGATAGAAGATTGAGGATTAAGTGGCTTATCATGATGGCTACTGCCCAGTGTCATGAAAATAAGAATAAAAGATTCAATGTGTATAACTGAATTTTTAAAGAAATTGGTCTCCAGCCTAATTTGGGTTTTAGACAGTTAATATTCAGAAAAGACAGATGAGCCATCTTCAGCACTGAAATTCCCAAAGCTTAAAACAACAACAAAAGAACTGCTGAGATGTTTGCTTTGGGGCAGATCCTCTATCTTCTGAACTATCAGCCATGGTAGAACTGAAACTTAACATAAAGTATATGAAAAATTACATGAAAATAATAAATTTGTGAGTGTTATTTATTACAGTTGGTGAAAAGATGTTTTTGAAAGTCCATATTTATAATCTGTTTCCTCTGGTCTACATTCCTAGTAAAAGTAATGAGGATGAGATACAACAAAGCTGATCAAAAAATACAAACCAGAATTTTCAGGAAAGAAAACATTTCTAAGAGCTGAAAAATAAGTATGTTTTATCTGAAACTGCAATAGGCTGACTGGTGAATTTACTATGTGGAAACTTTGGCCTTTGCTGAGAGAGTGGTAAACCCAGATGAACAAAAAACTTAGGTTTTTCTAGTTAAAAAACTATGAGTTTCAAAACAACTTGTGCTTTATCTGGTATACAAGTATGTTTCTCTTCATTTCCCACAGTGTAAATCAAAGTGGTTGTGGTTTGTTTTGGTTTTTGTTTGTTTTTTTTTGTTGTTGTTGTTGTTTTTCCTAGACCAGGACCTCTCTAGTATTTAGTAAACTACAATTGCAGGGATGATGGAGTCTCTTTCAGGTCTGGAATGTGGGGATATCTACAGAAGGGTGGAAGATGTGAAAAATCATAAGTTTCTGTTTGAGAGCTGACAAATTTAACTTCAAGTTATATAAGACAGAAAAATGCAGAAGATAAGATAAAAATATAAGAGAAAAAAAGTGAACTGAAATTGATGCCGAGTACCCATTTTAGGAAGTAGTACTTGAGTTTGAATTCCCAATGAAGTTGAGCAGTCTTGAAATGGCTAGTGTCACCCTGATCTACCTGTCTAAAGGCTACTTCTCACCTACTCTTTTCTTCTCATGTTTAAAAATTGCTATTTAAATATGATTGTTATCAGAACACATTTCAGTTAGGAGTAAGTAGGGTAATGCATTCCTAGGAACCTACCCAGCCTATTCCTAGGCTGTCTGGAAATAATTTACCTGTGTTTGTACAATCCATGCTTTTTTTTGGCTTTTTAACTGTAGGAACATTCTACAGAGAACAAGGCCTTGAAGCAGAGAGCTGAAAGAGAAACAAGAGCCAACTGGGAGGAATGCAGCAGCTAGTTCAGTGGGAACCAATACCAGCTGAAAGAAAAACAATTAAAGAGAACTATCAACATAGTTATTTTACTATAACTTGGCTTCTTAGCGTATGCAGTAGTTTAGCCAATAATATGTTAGTAATAGCTTTATGGACAGCTACCTTTAACCAATAATACACTGTAGATACCCTTGTGGGCACCCGGTTATGTAAGCAAAGAGGGTTTATAAAGAAACAGCTACGCTCAATAAATCAGACACTCACTGATTACATTGGTCTCTGTATTTGCTTCCTGATCTCCCGTCAACAGTTAACTTTGCACACTGCTGCAAGAACACGCTGAAAGTATTTTCAGTTTTTAAGACCACGTGTAATTGCACCTAAGAAAGGCTTTTAGTTATTGTCTTTCTTACTGCTTATGGATCTTTAAGCATACTCACCTTACCTGGCATCTATACTTATATTGCATTTCTTGATTTCTGGAAGCCTTCTGAATTATCAAATCAAAATTACTGGAAAAGATAAACCACAAGAGGTTTCAATAAATCAGGGTTAGAATGTGACTTAACAGTTTAGTTGAACTACAATGATCAGTATTCATTATTTAAACAAATATCAAGTTTTAGTTGTGCTTGTTTTGATTAGTTGTTTTGGGTTTGATTTTTTGGGGACTAGGGAGTGTTGGTTTGGATTTTTTTCCCCCTTACAAAAAAAAAAAAAAAATTCCACAGGGTTGAGACCTAACATTTTTCCACATTTTATAAAAGACTGAAAAATACAGTGATTTGTATACCTCTGCACGTATGGAGACAGAGGGCAAACAGAATTCTGTATCAGAGAATTCTACTGCTTCAGTGAGAGAGGACAATTGCTTGTTAAAATATAAATGACCTTTACCTTGACAGAAGCCAAATCTCTTTCAGTAAAACAAGGATTCAAATTAGTAGAGGGCCAAGTTCTACTTGCCTTTCATTTATGAAGTGCTAATGTAATTCTAGAAATACCTCTGCTAAATAATGGAATTTGCTGGGGAGTAAAATACAATTAAGTATGAGTAAGCTGCACGTCTGAATTGCCTCTGGATAAGTAAGTACTGGACAGAAGAAGATGTACCAAGCTTCCAAGTCAATAGGAGTTTTGATATTTTTCTTGCATTGAGTTTGCCAATTTGTTTTTGTAAAGGCTCTCACATATAGCCAAAAGAGCCATTAAACTAAATCTGAAAGAGTAATAGCCAAGAATGAAGATAGATATCCAGTAAAAAAAAACCAAAGTAGTATTTATTTTGAGAGAAAATTATGGTCTATTTTTGATTTCTATTTCCAGTTAATTTGGACATTGAAGAGGCCAGAAGCCAGCATTACTACAGGCATTATTATTACTATCAACTATCACTAGTGTTATTTTCTAGTGCCTTGAACCAGTCTCCATATATTGCTTGTAATATATGAACCCAGTAATTAGACTTACCAGAATAAATGGAACGGGAATCACACTGCTCCATATTTACAGCACAAAGGAAACTTCTGTAATCCTCACCTTTCCATACTAAAGATTTTATCAGTCAACTCTTATGAGGTATTGTGAAAATTTAATGGAATTCAAGTCTAGTAGATCAATAGCAAAAAAATTAGAGGCTTAATCTAACAGTTATTTTCCAAAATAAAAAAATGCAGTTTCTATATATTTTATCATCTTTCAATTCCTCCCCCATCACAAAGTTCACTTGTTTCACAGAGGTTATCTTGAAATTAAGAATCTGTCCAGAGTTTACAGAGGAGACTAAGCCATGTTATGATGCAATATGTAACTTGTGAATAGCATGGTCAACTTCTCTATCTCCCCCCATCCTTATTAGAATGGGTACTAGGGAGAATCAGAAAATATGAAAAAAATAGATGCCTGGAAGTACGTATTTTGATTTGAGCCAGAGAAGAATAAACACAAATTATTAGTAGCTTAGAGACAATACTTTGAGTTACTCATGTTCTCTGAGATATACTGCCATAAACGATGTATGTGCCAGAGCCTCAGACAGTATAGCTAAGATCCTTAGCTATTAAAAATTAACGACTTCAGTTGAGTAAATAAGCTATATTTAAGCTCCTTTTAACTCAAACCTGTAGATGATGGAGTGCCAGTAGCATGTTTATTATCTCCCAAAATTTATTCCTATTCTGGAATGCACTGTCTAGTAAGATATTCAGTCACTCAGTACCTAAGTTTTGGATCATAAGGTTTGGCATGGGGAATTTGGATTATTTTTCTGCTGGATGTCTAGAGCAATGTATATTATTAAGTCTTTGGTAGAAATGGAATACAAACAAGACCAAATCTGTACTCTGTAATGAATAAAATAATTACAGCATCTGACGATTTCACTTATTTGAATGTTTCTTAAAGATCTTCACAAATTTTGTAATTATTGCATCAATAAAATTTCTAGAAGAAAATAGAATGAAGTTAAGTTTGTTCAGTACTGTTTGTTGACAAACTGATTTTTTTGTTTAAATTATCTTCAAATATAAAATAAAGAAATCTAGAAATATTCCTCATGTTCTTGTTTTCTGCACGTTTGAGTTTCAACTTTTCCACATAGAGCTTTAAAGGTTAAGTAGGGCTGTTCTCAGGCATGCAAAGACTCCTCAGCTGTTCACCACAGTTTTGTTTTCTTTTACTGCTCCAGAAATATATATTCACAGAATCAAAATCTAAATGAGCCTGAAAGAGCTCTGTAGGCCACGTAGGCAAATCCTTACATCTCAACTCAGAGTCAGCTAATGTAGAATGATCTGGAGCACGTGCAGTTGGCTTTTGTCCAAAGATGGAGTGCCCACAATCTCTCCATACAACCTATTCCAGTTTTAACAACCCTTACAGCAGAAATTTCTTCCATATGTTTAAGTAGCATTTCAATTTTCACCACTTGTCCCTTGCCCTTTCACTGGGCACCACTGAAAAAAAGCCTAGCTCCACCATCTTCACCCCTTACCATCATGAGTTTTTAATATGCAGGGATCACTCTAGCCTTCTCTTCTCTAGAACATGCAGTCCTGGCATTCTTAGCCTCTTGTATTAAAGGCTCTTCAGTCCCTTTATGATCTTTCTGACCATTCTCTATATGCAATGCAGTATGATCATATCTCTCTGGTAGCGGGAAGCCCAGAACTGGGCACAATATCCAGCAATATCTGACTAGTGCTGAAGGAAAGATCACCTCACTCAATCCACTGCCAGCACTCTACCTAGTGCAGCCCCAGAGTCTGCCTTCTTTGCTGCAAATGCGTATTGCTGTTTCATACTTAACTTCATCTCCATCAGGACCCTGCCAGGGCCTCTTCTCCAAAGCTGCTTCCCAGATGGTTGGCCTGTACTGCTGTAGGAAATTATTCACCTTCAGATACAATACTTTTCCATAGTCCTTGTTGATCTTTATGGAGTTCCACTCTGCCAATTTCCACAAAATTTCAAGGTGTCTCTGAATGGCAGCACTGCCACTGGTGAATCACTCTTCCCAGTTTTGTATCATCACAACTCTTCTGAGAGTGTATTCTGTCCCAGTACACCATTATATACATGAATGATCTGCATTAGTTTCTTAACTCTATGGCTAAATCTTGATACTGTTCATAATAAAATGCACTGTTTGGCAGTGTGTTCTCTTTCTTGACACATTAGTAGGAAAGAAACTTATAAAAACTAAAAAATATATAGCAGAATCTACCACATGCTGACATGGTCTGACAAGCCTGTCATTATGATGACTAAATGTATCTTAAGAAGGAAATAATAATTCCTGAAGCTACTGGCTTTCCTAAAGGGAAAATAAAACTATCCACCTTATGTCTTTTAATCAGATGTTACTTAAGAAACTTTGCAAAGCAAGCTTTGCAAAGCAAGATTCTGACATTTTTTCTAATTAAAAATACTATCCCCATGAGTTCAGTGGAAGTCTCGTTAAGATTAAATTTTCAACGGTTGTCTGTTTCTGTTGCTGACTCTGTTTTAGAGTGTCAGAATGCTTACTATCCTAGAGCAGCTATTTGTAGGCAGATTTGCAAGGAAACAGCTATAGGTTATAGTCAATCATATTTCATTCTGTTAGAATTTAATTAGCTGACAGCAAAGTGCAAAACTATAAAATAAAGGGATTGCTATTTGTGTACAAATACATTTATTTTTCAAGTCTTTATTTAACAAGTAAGAGACAAGTGAAAGACCAGCATATGATGATGATGATCTATGACTGACTCCAAATTCTGAGGTGAAGGTATTACCTCTCCCCTCCGCCTTTTGCCAGGATTTTTCCCTTGTAATTAGTAATAGTCAGCTTCTTTCAACACCAACATCATTTTTAGTTTTGTCTGCTCAGTTCTTTGTCTGAGGTATCTGATTATGTATGCTTCACTGCCCAAAATTTATCATTTTTCATTTTATGTAGTAGCACAGAGATGACACATGCCTCTCACTTAACTCACTATCTCAACATTCTAGATGGAGAAAAAGGACTATATTATACTTTCATTTATTGTATGCTGTTCTTGAATAAGGTTTATGCTTTTTGGTGGCCTCTGCAGCTTAAAAGCAGAAGGAAGAGCCCTTAGGTTTTCTAAAGATAGCACAGAAATGATCTGTTCAGAGGAGAAGGAAATGTGAAAGTGAGCTAGAAGTTTCATTTTCACCTTCATTCTGACTAGCCCCCAGTGATCTGACAGACCACTCGCACATGCTGTTCAAAGGGAATAGCATCTATAGAAGCAGTGCTTTTGTGCAGAAGCACCATCAGACTGCAGTTACTCTTCCTTTCTTGAAAACATTTTTTTATTATTAGTTTTTTTAAAATTAAACACTTACTGCTCTGAAATATCTTTGACAAACTCTGTTGTTACTCTGCTCTTAGTGCTTCTCTCTCTTCTGCTCTTCCATAACTCATTATTGAAAACAGCAGTTGCTATTTTATGAGAAATATGAAAGATGTGAGAGCATGAAATGATACTGTGTATCAGTGGTGAATCAAGAAAATCTTAGTTATTAGTAACACACTGAAAGTAAAGTTCTCAGTTTTTCTTTTTAAATCAAAGCTACCAGTAATATGTATAGTTTACAGGTTCATAACACATTTATTTAAAACTTCATTTACTCTGAAGGAGATGTGAAGGGAAAAATATAAGTACACTACCTTTTTGTGTGGATTTTACCATCATGAAGTTCAGCAGAAAAGGTTGGAACAGTGGTTAAGAAAATTATTTTTCAGGTAAAACAGTTTGGTCAAAAGTAAATTCTTGATTTGACTGATGTTCTTCTATTGACCTTTGGATATCCCTGACTTCATACTTTCATTTGTTGAACCGAATGGCAGGATGTTTAGTCTATCTTTATAAGACTGTGCAGAAAATGCCCATCTATTTTTGGTAGCTTGCTATTTTGAGCAAAGGAACACATTACTTCTAATATAAAAAGATTATTGAGAATTAACTAGATTTTATAGACCTGGGTTTTAGATCTATTAGACATACACTTGCATACCTACAAGATCAGTTACCCTGATTGCACATGCCAATCAGGTAAATGTGTGATTAAATGTCTATTTATATGCAAAAGCAGTTTATTCAATCTACATAGATAATTAAAGATAAAGCATATGTAAACTGAGTTAACAGTTATCACTTCAAAAATCACATGCATTTCTGTACTTACTCTGTTCAAACATAAGAATTTTGGTCGAAAAACTCCTTCTTGACATACGCTTTATTTAATATTTCTTTTCAACAGTTGAATTATGGAACTAGACAAAATAATCCAAAATGCAAAATAACACAGAACTTCATTAATCTTAGAAATGAAGAGTAGTATTTAAAAGAGAGAAACCACTGAAGATTACTCAGAACAAGGTGTAATATTAATGTTATGGACATTGTTTGGCATAAACTTCACTATAGTTTCTAAACTGTAAAACAGCTTATTTCTATACCTTGAAAAATCACACAGAGAGAGATGTGATGCACTGCACTGGATTATCGTAGAAGGACAGGAACAGAAAGATTAATAACTTTCTAACAGCCATGAATTTAAAAACACAGTTTGCCTGTCATTGTATGCATTAAGAATGTACTGGTACTATCACTTAAAAGTTTTCATTAGCTACATTGAACCTGATCTATTTCAGAGCTTAAATCATCTTTCAAGAATGTATGAACACTGAACTTTGCATATAGAGTTTATGTGGCAAACAAGGAAAAAGTGAATTAGTACATCAATATATAGTGGAAATGGAGTACACCACCTTGGAATACAGTACAACACCCACGAGGTTTAGACTTTCCTAATGGAAGCTGTGGTATTATGTCATTTCAACACTCAATCATGTAGCAGAAAGATACTGCCCGATGAAGGAAACCGGGGCCCTCCACCCAGACAACAAAACCCCAGATCCCCCGTGATGAACAAATTTGAAGTGCTCCATGTGGAATCCAATCCTGAGGA
>WAAB01023407.1:210427-233333 GCA_013389865.1 Piaya cayana | reverse complement strand
GTAGCTTGCACCAGAATGCCTGTTGCCTGTATCTCCTTTACTGGTGGTCCTTACCAGCACACCCTCTCCGAATCTCTAGTCCCCCACGTCCAGGCTCACTCTTGCCTAGCCTGGTCTCAATCCCCTACCTCTCCACATCTAGTTTAGAACTAGATTTATGAGCTTAGCTAGGTTTTTAGCAACAGCCTTAGCCCCATTAGGAGACCCATGTGTCCCAACCTTAGCAAGTGTCAGGGGGTGCGTGAACCCATTCTATGAGATGGGTGAGTGTGCACTCTTAAAAAGTTCCTCATC
This sequence comes from Piaya cayana, assembly GCA_013389865.1. Taxonomy (NCBI): domain Eukaryota; kingdom Metazoa; phylum Chordata; class Aves; order Cuculiformes; family Coccyzidae; genus Piaya; species Piaya cayana. Next base: position 233,039 of record WAAB01023407.1, on the reverse strand, counting down.
AAATGATTAAGGCTGAAAATCCATCTTAACATTTTGCAACAATGTTTGGTCCTTGGTGGCTTGCATAAAACACAATATGCAGATTTAGAAATGAAAGAACATTTGGTTCCTGTAACATGAGTCATGTAGAGATGTTATGTGATTGAGAATATGCATGTGCTTTATTGCCTCTAATTTAATCAGCAAGTAGAATATTCATTAAAAACTAACACTGCGCAGTCTTTGTGCATGGATTTAATCTGAAATAAATCAGCATTTTCCCAGTGTAGTCTATATAGCTCCACAACTTTCTAAAGTAGTAGCAGTTCATTAACTGATAATGGAATCTTAACTTGTACTTGTTGGGTGAGCAGCATCATCGCAATATCTTCTGGGTATTTTGCTACTAACTTTCTTCTGGGAGATTTTGCAAGGAAACTGAGGTAGTTGCAGAAAATAAGGGCTCTTATTCAGATTTCTTCAAGAAAAACATCTTGCTAATATTTGCCAGAACAGTTTTGGCAGTGCTCTTTGCTGAAGTCTATGACATTGGACTAATGACTGTAAAGTCCATCTGATTGCTCTGGTTTCCTGCCATACTCATATCAGCAGCTCCTGAACCAAGCGCAGGACCAGCTCTGGTGCAGGATGGAGGAGGCATCAGCTGGCCAGATTGCTTTCTAAACTACCCAATTAATCACAAATTATTGTTTGGAAAGCTAATATGTTCAGCCAAATATTAACTTCCTTTGTGTGCAGTGTGTCAGAGTTAGGCACTAAGGCATTTGGGTAGCAGCATCTTGGAGAGATATGTGTCCTCTATGAGCACTCTGTCTGCACTGGTTGCCTTACACTGTAGTTCCTTTCCTGGCTGTAGTGGTAATATTTAGTACAAAGGGCAGATATAGTAGAGTTGTGGTTTGACAGATTTAGTATGCTTATAATTGTGAAGAAACTGTCCTTTTTACAGGAAGGTAAGGTCTTGCTGTGCAGGAACGGGAACTGCACTGTTGTTTCAAGTGCACACTACTCTGCGTTGTTTAAGCTCTGGGCTTTGCTGGTTTAGGATTTTTCATCAAACCAAACTCTCAGTGGAAGTATTCTTCTGAAGTCCGGCCCGAACATTCAGTGTAAGAGCTGATGCTTTCATGTATGGTCAGTGCTTGCAGGGCAGAAATTCATACCTGGACACCCCTGAACATGTGAACCTCTGTTCACCTGAGTAATTCCACAGGCAGTGGTGGATGCCAGTTACAGGGGTCAGGAGCAAATGGCAATGCAAATTCTGTGTTCCCCTGATTTGTGACTTTTGTTTTTGCTTATTGCAGCAAAACCGGAGATTCTCACTCTGAATATACTGAGCAATGGTATTCTCCAGTGTGTAGCAGCTGGATTCCCAGCCCCTACCATAAACTGGTATTTTTGCCCAGGAACTGAGCAGAGGTGAGTCAAGTAAATCAGAGTCTCTAACGGTAATTCTAGATGCAGCACACCCAAGTTGTACTTGAATATCAAGAACATAAATCGACTCGATAACAGTTATGTTCAGACATTGTACCACTGTTTTCATTGGTTTTGGCACTGCATTATTTGCAGTGGTTTGAGGGGAAGGCAGGGATACTTTCCATTATTCTGTTCTGTTGTGGAAGAGTAAACTCCAAACTTTTATCCACTGTAAGGTAGCTGAGATTTGTATCAGTCTGGCCCTAAATAACACGCGTTCTATATGCAGTTTCACAGAACGACAATCACAGAATCACTTGTGAATATGGCTGTTACAAAATTTTTCAAGACATGAAGTAATTAGATTTCTGTTCACAGGAAACATATGACAAGTAAACAAGTCCAGAATTACTATGAATAAAATCTGGTGTCTAGTTACCATATTTCTAAAAAAGTTGTAGAGTGTCACTGTGAAATAAACATTTGTGAAGCATATTTTAAGGTTCGATTGACTTCCACCATGGTTGTAGATCCCGTACTAGCAAATCATGTGGTGCTGTTTAATTTTCTGATGGTCTGGCAGTGACTATCTGCCTCAGCAGCAGGATCTGTCATCCATTCCAGATAGCAGTACCTGTCGGGTAACTGTCAGTGTTGTTTCTCCCAGGTGTTTTGATTCACCAACAATATCCCCCATGAATGTCAAAATCAGCTACACAAACTCATCAGTGCCGTCATTTGAAAGAATCCTTGTTGAAAGCACCATCAATGCCAACACGTTCAGGAGCACTGGCACCGTGTGCTGTGAGGCCTCCAGCAATGGGGACAGGAGCTCTGCTTTCTTCAACTTTGCTATTAAAGGTAGTACCTGGAGTGAGTGAGATCAGAAAATGTGGGTGCCATTTAGAACTTACCTTTGTAAGAAGGTTCATATCTTATGTGTGTTACCTTTGCCATAAGAAAGCTTATGGTACTGTGACTGAGTGTTTGAGAACATACAATGTTACTTTTTCTGCCTGTCAAAGCATTGCTTTAATTTTTCAATTAATGTTGTGGTATCAGATGTTATGGCTCCAGATCTGTGGCCCAACAGTTAGATGGTTTTCTTCGGTCTGTGCAGCACAGGGGCAAACCACCTATATCATTATACTGGCTTTTCTTCTCTCTCTTCCTTTTTCTTTTCCCATCTTTGCCTGTTTGACTATTTAGACCATATTTTTTTTCCAAGGGAAAACTATTTTTTAAATGTTTTTACAATATCTCAGGAGAAAGTGGTCCTGAACTTAACTCGAGTCCTCCTGTTGTAAAAGTAGCAAAATCAAAACACTACCAAAGGGCTTATGAGTTTTATAGTGGTATTTATGGGTTTGTGGGGGAAAAAAAAGCACGAGAACATAGATGCCTCAAAATGTGTTTGTAAATCTGTGCTCTTCTTTGTAAGATCAAATGTTCTGCTACTTGTTTGTTCTCTGTTACACCCAGATATAATGTAAAAAGAAATAAGCCAGATTTGGAGCAGATTGGTTTTACTGGAATGGTATTCCTTTGCCACTCAGCACAATCTTAAATTGTAAAGTGCTGTAGAGAGCATACTTGGGAGGGAAAGAGAGAAGAAATTTGGGTTTCAGGGAAAAAGCTAGCTTGACAGAGATCATGCAAATACCTTGTATTAATTGAACTTGGTGTCAACACCTCCTGAACTGATGAAGCTGAGACTCATGAGGCAACAAACTGAATGGTTTCTGTGAGAGCCTTGTCTCCTACAACTCATTCAAAAAAGCTGTTCTGATGTGCCTAGATCACATCTTGGAAAGTCAAAACCCCAAACTGTGTCACAAGAAAGAACCAAGGGGAGGTTTTCACCTGCATCTTTCTAATAGAGTTTTTCTTTTCAGTAAGCAGAATTTCTCTGTTTCTTTCCAGAACAAATCCGTACCCATACCCTTTTCACCCCTTTACTAATTGCATTTGGAGTTGCTGCAGGACTGATGTGCATCATTGTCATGATCCTGGTGTACATATATTTGCAGGTAAAATAAAAAGCCCCACTGCCCAAGTTAGGAAAATGTGTGAGCTGCCTTTGGAGGCTTCAGTAGTGACAGCTGTTCTCTTTCCTTTCCAGAAACCCAAATATGAAGTTCAGTGGAAAGTTGTTGAAGAAATAAATGGAAACAACTATGTTTACATAGATCCAACGCAACTTCCTTATGATCACAAATGGGAATTTCCTAGAAACCGGTTGAGTTTTGGTTAGTTTAGATTTATTTAACTTCTTCTGCAAGGTCAAACCTTCAGGTCTCACATGAGACTTTGGTCAAACATAGCAGGGTTTTGTCAAAATGATGTTTTGCAATAATGCAAATAGTGGTAATTTCTCTAACTTACCTTGGGACAAAAAGCAAGCAGGCATATCTACAATAACTTTCTTGATATCACAAAATAAAATGCTGCACTCTTGAGGAAGATGAACTCCCAGTCATTACAGAGTATTCTGTTCTGCTTTATTAGGTAAAACTCTTGGTGCTGGAGCTTTTGGAAAAGTTGTGGAAGCCACAGCTTATGGTCTGTTTAAATCTGATGCTGCTATGACGGTAGCAGTAAAGATGCTGAAACGTAAGTTGCTGTAATATACTGTACAATTTTTTCTCACTTCCTTCTGGTTGATGTGTTATGTACTAAACATTGTACTTTGCTTTGCAGCAAGTGCCCATTTAACAGAAAGAGAAGCCTTGATGTCAGAGCTTAAAGTGTTGAGTTACCTTGGAAACCACATTAATATTGTGAATCTGCTTGGAGCTTGCACTATTGGAGGTGGGGTTATCAATAGATTATTGATTATTTCTGTTCCTTTTTCATTGTCAGAAGGAGGAATCGTGTGAAGAATAACCCATTCTAGAAATCTTAACTGCATTTTTTGCTTAGACAGGTTGCAGATATCATGACTATCACCTGTGAATTACCAAACCTAGATTTTAGGCTCTTCCAAAAGTCATTAATGAGACCACTGTAGATGCAGCTAAAAAGGAAGGTTGCTGTTATTCTCTTTTGTGTGAGCCATTGTGCACTTTTTTCTTGAGAGCTGACAAAATGTACAACATAAGTTTTTTCCTCAACTACACTGTTTCTCACAAATGAGAAAAGATACATGAAGTGGTTCCTTGTTGGTATCCAAGGTGAAGTCAACAAACCTATCTTGTATAGTCTTCTAGCATTCTGTTTAAATTATAAATGTATCTGTTAAGGCACCGCTGAAGTTATAAATGCTAAGCAGCAGAAAGTTGAGAAAAAGAATTTTCCAAACAAACTGTTGCATGACCCAAATGTTTCACATTTAATATTAACTTCATAAGTTTGTTTTCATGCATAATAAAAGCTACAAAACAGCTAAAGTGTCAATACAGAGTCCTGTATTTTTAATTTATGTGCATTTAAGTATGAAAGATGGTGTTTCTTCTTACATAGATATTTGCTTTTTAAGTTTTTGCTTAATTTTTCAAAGAAAAATACTTGCAAAAATTCATAGTTTTAGACTAAAGCAAAACATTTTTCACTTTCACATTTAATGATTTAAAAATAGAATGAAACATATTTGTTTAAGCAGTTGACAAGTAGACTCAGTGACCTGAGTGCGTGGCTGTTTCAGCTTTAAAAAATGTAGTGTCTGTAAGAAAAGCCCACCACAAACGCTGCTTTTGCTATTATAAAAGCTGTAATTTTTAACTGCAGAAAAATGGAAATAAGCTAGTGAGGTTAGGAAACAGTGATAGAGAATAACCTTACTGATGAAATAACATACATCATGATTACATATTCAAGGGCCGTAGCTGGAGTTATTCACTCAGAAAACGTATATTTGATCTATAAACATCCGTACTGGAGATGACTTGATTCTTCTTTCCGATTTCATTTTAATATTCTAAGACCTTGTGCAATGTAGTTTTCTGTCGCACCAGGCTGTTCTGTTTGAATGATTTTTCCCATTATACTGCAGAATATAACACTCTACATCATTTCCAAAACATTACTGAAGGAGTGTGAAGCTCTACTGTAAACAGAAGTGAATCAAAAGGATTAATGTTTGAAGCTTGAATTACTCTAACATTTGGAACAAATAACTTCCTTCAGGAAGTGAGCAAAATCAAACAGATGTGTCTGGCCAGAAACATCATCACATGAAGAAAGAGAAAAAGACTTATTTGTTTAATTTTTATACAATGCAGTGCTATTGAGGTGGGGGTGGGGAGGAAATTAATTGGGAACGACACAGCTTTAGCTGGACAATAGTTGCTGATCTGTGAGAGGGAATATGTCGCGTTACTTTTCTATAATTCTTCAAGTCTAGACAGTGCTAGGCAGTGTGATTTTTAATAGCCCAGCCTGTGTGCTTGGCTGAATGCTATCTTTATGTAAGGTTTTCTGCTGTGAAAACAATACTCACCTGGTTTCTAAACTTTACATATATCTACAGGTCCCACTCTGGTCATTACAGAATATTGCTGCTATGGTGATCTTTTAAATTTTCTGAGACGGAAACGGGATTCATTTATTTGTCCAAAACATGAAGAACATGCAGAAACAGCAGTTTACGAGAACCTTTTGGATCAGGCAGAGCCTGTGGCGTAAGTATGACCTGTTGAAATGTACTTGTGTTTTTAGATGATTGGGAAGGAGGAGTTATGAAAGTTTATTAGGGGTAAGAAATGTGAAGAAGCCTTTCATGAGCAGGCTTTGAAGGTTCTTTGCTGTGCAAGGAAACAATTTAATTAAAGATACTATTTGTACAGTGGGTGGTTCATTCCAACAGAGAGCAATTGATTGTATACACTCTCTGTTTTACTACTTTATCAAATTTCCTGCAGTTATTTCATGCAACTCCTTGGCTCCAGTCTTCATGTGTATTTGTGTTTATTGTTCCTGTTAAACATTGGCAGTGCTCATTTAGCAGCTTGATGACAGTTCCCCCAGTGTTGAGGTGCTAATACTCTGAACTCTTCTAAGATCTTGCCTTCAGAAATTACTTCTTACAAAATCACACAAGAGCCTTACAGTATCAGAGGCAAGATGCCACCAACAGCTCACTAGAATTTGTGAGGACATGACCTGTTTCACAATTCTGAGATTGCTCTTGTACTTAATATTTTTTTCTGTTATTTTGTCTGTGTATTTTTAACCGATCTGTTTTAGATACCAACCCAGAGCCCTTTCCAGGTACAGCTCCAAGCAGATTTCCCGCTTGCTCTTTCCCCTTGCAAAGTGAGGAAGCAGAATCTAGGGGCTGTTACAATACCTGCCTATTTTTATTTTTAGTCTGCTTATTGCTCTGTTGGAACTATTACTTTGTGTTGGAAGGCACAAAAGAACTGGACAGACCCTTAGGACATGGTCAAGTCTTTTGTCCCACCAAGATGTAGAACTGACAAAACTGTTTGTTTCATGGCAATATATGGATGGCTGATGATCCCCAAGAGAGGCTGAGACCCCTGAGATGATGAACCTAAAGCTGTTATTTGCCTTTGGAGCTGTGCCCTCTTTTCAGTGCAAAATTCTCACTGCTTGAGCACATATTGTACATTAAGGCATTAACAGCAGAGTATTTAACAAGTTCTTGTATTAGTATTTACTGTAAAGTTGCAGCTGCTAAATGTATCAGATGTGTTTATGGTGATTACTAAAGCTCTTGGTGACCTCATCACTCCTTTCCAGGTTAGCTCTGTGGCTGTGTTTATTGTTTATAAACTAAACTGATATTTCAGGCTAAGGAAGGGGTATGTATATGAGTTGTAATGGCAATGAAGTGAAAAATGCCAAAGAACATTCACCATTTCAAAAGCTACCCAACTCTATTTATAAACCATATAGTATGAAAATATGTACATTTGAATTGTATATAGCAATAAAAAGATTTAAACATTAAAAATGTAACAGATGCCTATCCCAAGCCTCATCTGATTCTTCAAAATACAAATGAATCCCCTTTGTAACTGTCTCTGAATTTAATGCTTTTAACCGTTTAGTTTGTGCATTTTAGTTACCACTGGAGTTGCTGAAATATTCTGGTGGAAGTTGGCATAAACAGAAAAAGAAAGCTCTAGCCTCTAGCTTGTCATGTGAAACATCTGGATGTTTATTTATAGAGACTGAAGTCTGTATAACCGTGAAAAGGCTTGCTTGCTTATCTGAGCCACACTTCAGACTTCGAGATGACAATACATCAGTTCTGTTGACAAACCTCCCTTTCTGTACAGGAGTATTCTCATCTTTCTTGCACATCTGTGAGTTTCCAACCTGCTGAAAAACATGAGGCCTTTTTCACTAAATTGTGTTTTATTTAATCTGCTGCCTCTACAGTGATGTTGCCAATGAGTACATGGACATGAAACCAGGAGTGTCATATGCAGTCCCACCAAAAGCTGATAAAAAACGACCAGTGAAGTCTGGTGAGTACAGTGACAAGAAATTCTATTTGCTGGTGGGAGTGCAGGGAGGAGGACATTGTGGATTTTTTTCAGCTTTAGCATAATTTTCCTCTCATGGATGGTGACAGTTAAAAACCATGAATTGATGGAAGACTCAAGACTGATATGCTAAATTGCATTGTCTTGTTTTTTCCCCACACTCACATTTAATATTAGCATTATTTTTTGCTTTTTGGCAGTGGGCTATTTACATGTCTCTAGTCTGGTACTTAAGAAAACCACTGTTTTGTTTAAGACCAATCTGTTTCTAAATGATTGTACCTGTTACACTCAGAAGCTGTTGTTGCTTATATCGTGTAGGCTCCTATACCGATCAGGATGTTACCCTTTCTATGCTGGAAGATGATGAACTTGCTCTAGATGTTGAAGATTTACTAAGCTTTTCTTACCAGGTGGCAAAGGGCATGAGCTTCCTTGCCTCCAAAAACGTAAGTTAACAGTTTGTCAGAGTTGTACAGAATCAGTAGATTTCTGATTTCCCTTGTCAATACTTCCAGTGTCTTAATGTAATCCACATGGTTAATACTTCCATGTTCTTTTCAACAAGCACTGCAAACCAATAGGCTCCTTCTTGTACCTGAAGCTTTGACTAATGTTGGAGTTCTGTGCTGTGCTTATTGCCCCAAAACGGTGGTTTATGTCCCATAAACATAATAGAGGGTGCACAGTAGTCAACATGCAGCAGTACTATTGCGTATTCACTATTCAGGCTAGTAGAATCAGTGGCCTTGTTAATGAACAGAAACTGGTCATAGAAATATCAAAGGAGGAGACGAGAGGAATTGTGGCAAAGTATGTTTGCTGCACCACAAGACTCCACTATTTAATAATGTCATGTGTTAAGAGGTAGCAGGCACAGCTGAACCTTGCCTAACTTGGATGGTGCCTCTTATGAGTATGATAATTTCCTGGAGCATCCAGGTGGTTTCATGAGAACTGATGGCTTTGGAGAACCCACAGGAACCTCAAAGAGTTATTTCTTCAGACTTCTCTGGTGCATGGGAATTAAATGGAAGTTGTGAAAGAACTGGGAACCTAAAATGTGGATGCCTTCAAAAATAATTAATTCTCAAGAGTTTAAGATTTATTCTCTATGGCATTGCTGGAGAGTTTTCAAAGTAAGAACAGTATGAAGATAGCTGCAGAGCTCTGTGTTTGCACAAGTTTTAAACATTGCTGCAATTCCTACTTCTCTCATGCAGAATATCGCCTTAAAAAGCGGAACTATCTCACTGAGTAGTTTTGGGGTTTTTTTCACAGATGCCTTAATGCACACAATCTGTATTGATTTTTAATTTTTTGGAAAGATAAAACTAGCCAAGAGACCCACACAGAGTCTTCATTGCCTGCCCTGAGCTTAACAGACATTTCTCTGGGTCTCATAGTAGATGTATTGCATAACAGAAAGGGATTTGTAAACAATAGAAGTCGTAAGCACAGCGTAATTATTATCTCTGTATGATTCTTCTCACATTTCATTGGAAAAACACAATGTTTAATATGTAAACATTGTAACTAACGTAGACATGAGATAGCACAGGTGCACCCAGGATAAAGTGCAAAACCAAACTCATGCAATTTAAGGAAAATAAGGTAGTCCTTGGATCCTGTGTTTGTAGTGGGAATTGTGGCTCTAAGTCTGCTTCAGAGAAAACCCACATTAAAACTTGCCCATGCACTTTTTTCTTCCAGTGTTTCTTCTTCCAAAGCTGTTCATTTATTTTTCATATGTCATCAGTTTCAAACAGGCCTGACAAACACACATTATATTATAGATTTTAATGTTTTTCACCAGTCTTCTACATCCTTCGCTGTTCAGGACATCTAGTTCTTAGCACACATATTCATTATGTCTTCCAAATTTCCTGTATTATGGCCCCAGGATTTGCTATGCATTGTTCCTGGTGACTGTTTTCTTTATAGCCTTCCCATTGATACAGATGGACACCATAGTATTGAGTAGCAAAGGCAATAATGAATGTAACAGCACCTCACTGTGAGGCTGGGAAGTAACAGAGAGTATCACTTTGGCAGTGCAGAAATAACAGCTTTATCACAGAATTTAGTTGCATTATGCTAACACATTACTGTGTTTGGTCCTCTTCAATGGTTGCTGGTAACTCCATCTCGTAAGTGTAGTGTGGGCTGATGGATAAGATGCTTCACATTGCCTCATGCCCATGCAGATCAGCAACCCAGATGCTCTTCTGCAACTTGTTTGTGTATCAAGACTAGAGGCGTAAACTGCCTCTGTACAGGAGTTGGGATGGGAGCCTGTCCTGGGGGGATAATTCCCTTGTTAACCATATGGTGCCTTAATCACAAGACCAGGCTTCCTCCAATGGACAAAGTCTTTACTCAATACAGGCTGTGCTGATTCTGGAGCAGCAAGGCAGACACATGCTGGATTATGGCTGTTACTTCATTAGTTATGCTCTCAGCTTTACATATGCAAAGTGAAGAATATATTGGACTGGGAGGTGAATGAGAGTCCCCTGAGACACTAGTCATCATTAAAAATGATTCCTCCTGTAAGTGTGTAAAAGGGACAGCAATTAAGTTGCTTATATAACCTGCAGTTATAATTTTCTGAGTTTGATTTGCATAACTCTTGATATTTTAAGTAATTTTTTTGTAGAGAACTCATAAAGCTTTGTATTTCAAGAAAAAAAAAGAAGAGAAAAATTCTACCGTCTTCAACTACTTTTTTTGAAAGCTGTTTTCTGTGTACTATATACTATCAATAAAGTGGGAGCTCACCACTCTCCTTTCTAGATGGAAAATGAGGTCATTTAGTTAGAGAACCACATCATTCTCTGTGGGTTTCAAAACTGCGTACAAAGAAGACACAACTGCTGGGACTCAGGTACCCTTGTGCAGCTGCAGTTACAAATTGTGCACACTTCTGTAGTGATAGTTGGAAAATAAGCTGGCTAGATCACTGAATGCAAGAATGTTTATTGTAAGCTGTTTGCATTTGAAAATTTCCAACATTTTCAAATACTTAGATCTGCTTATAAGGCTAGGTATTAATACTTAATAACTTAGGTCATCCAGAGGAGTATTTTTGAAATGGAGTTGAGTTTCCTGACTTGTGTTCTTTGAAATTGTTACCACAATTTTCCCTCTGCTCAGCTTTTCAGCACTTTTCCTTCAACCACAATAGTTACTTACTAGAAGATGAGAATTATTTTAGAAACAATCCACATTTTACTCTTATTTGTCCTGTGTTAGGAAACAAGTAGTGATTTTCTTGATAAAAGGTCAGAGAAAAGGTCTGTTATACTTCAGCTGCATATGTGAAACACTAAGAAATTCAAAGTGACTACAAGTGTTTTCTAAAATTAATATATAGACAACACAACCTTAACTATGTGGATCAATGTCATGATAGTAAAGATACTATACTAGACTGTTTAATCATCTGAGCAAGCTTATGAATAGATGGTTTCACTATCACTTTCAGTTTGCCATGAAATGTATAATGCAGAAAGTTATATAGCTAAGTAAACATGAAACCAAACAACAGCCTGTTAAGGATATTATAAAATAGCTTTGTTTGTTTGTTGCTTAGTGCATTCACAGGGATCTGGCCGCAAGAAATATTCTTCTAACTCATGGTCGAATAACAAAAATCTGTGACTTTGGCTTGGCAAGAGATATAAGGAATGACTCAAATTATGTGGTCAAAGGAAATGTAAGTACATATGATGCTTCATCCACCTGTTTTAAGTTATATGAGTTCCTGTTTTGACTTTCAAAGAGGAGTCTTTTTTAGTTAGATGGAAGTATAGATTTCCCAGTTCTGCTATATAACCATGCTGATCAGGGGTGTTAGGAGAGGCAGTTCCTGAGGTAGATGTGTGTGCTGACAAGACCCTTCATATATACATGTTGTTATACTCAAAAAACACACTTGTATCTGAATGTATGTTGTAGTGAAGGAGATGTTTTCACTGGACTTAGTATACACCCAACCTAAGTATAATTATTTTGAAACTTTTTCTCTGGGCATTGCTGTGTTTATCGATTTCTAAAATAGTTTTTTCTAATAATATCTAAATAATCAGGAATTGCAAACTGTTCTTTGCTGTAAGGCATCACTCAGACAAGAGAAACTGGCTTCTAAAGTGTGAATTCAGTAAGGCATAATGGGAGGCAAAAAAGCCTTGGTTTTATCTGATTCCGCATACAGATTTTAATATACAGCTTTAACTTGCATCTGTAATTCAAACCCTATAATATAGTTGGAAAAAGACATTATATTTTTATAAGAGAAGTTTAAAATCTGTTACATAGAAGAGTACTGATTACAGTGGCATGTAATACAGCTCCGGAGGGGTACAAAGACATTTTGAAGTGATGCAGATTACGTTGGCAGTATGTGGAGTCCCCTTTAGAATGCTGGCACAATAAAAGGAGTTACTGCAAAAGCAAATCAGATCTGTCTGATTAAGCTGAAGTGTGCTACAGAGGATAGATATTGTGTGTCTCAAACTAGTTTGCACTGCCTGGATCAGTGTTGTAAGTCTGCATCAGATGCATGCAGCCATCCACTGCCTTCAGAGTACACTTGGTTTTGCTTGTACTGTTTTATAAAGGAGAGAAGATCTGTGTTGAACAAGGTATGCTAAGATTCATATTCAACTGAGTGCTGCAGGGACTGGTCATTGGTTAAGGACTTAACACACAAACTGAAGGTTGCCCATCTGGGCTTTGGGCAAGCTGATCAAGAGAGAAAATCTTACACTTGAGCATCTCTCACCAAAGTGGTTTGTCATGCTCAGTTAACCTGTCAGTCCATGGCATCTCAGGTATCTGAGATACCTCTGCTGGTTTGCTGTCACCCAGCAGTCCCTAATGTCCTAGGTACCTAGAGCATCCCTATTTTAGGCTACAGGAGAGATTATTTTATTGATTGTTTTCAAAAACAGTGTTGGTACCAGCCACTGGGTGCCTACAATTTTAGTTTAGGGAACAATAAGAGCAGAAAAAAATCAGGAATGGCTGTTCTGGTGAAATACTGAGTAGCATTTAGTGTAAAAAAAAGCTGCTTTGAGGCTCAGGGTCAGGTCAGGAGTGGTTTGATCAGTCAAGGCTCCTAGGAGTGGGAATTGCAGAGCAGCAGCTTAGGAGGGAAGTGGGCAGTAAGTAATTAAGTTTTACATGTCTAGGCTACCCTTTAAGTTTCCTGAGTTGCCTGAGAATAGGATTTTATGTAGCTTGAAAGGGTCACAGGAGGATAGGCTGCAGCTGCCTATGGAGAGGGGAAGCTGTGGCTGCAGGAGGTGTCTAGTTGCATCTGGCCTGATCGTAGTGCTGGGGCACTGCTAGCTGTGGACGCTGCTGGGAGGCAGTGCTGCTGACAGCAGCTGGGAGCTTAGCCAAGAAGCATGTTTGCTGTCTGTGTTGTTCAGGAAATAAACAACTTGGGTTGCCTCTCTGGTGGGCCAGCCCATGGCAAATGCCGCCTTTCTTCCACCTCATTTCTTTTCCTTTCCATTTACTTCCTTTTCTGCTTCTTCTCCTTTCCTTGGAAGACATCAAAGCTGTTTCCAATAGTATGATTGAAATACATCTTTGGACACATCATGACAAGACTGCTTGAAAAGAAGAGGTCTGTTTTCTTCCACAGCAGGATAAACACTTAGGACAGAAGCCTGACCAGCTCCTACAGTCAGGCAAGGAAAGAACAAAGCAGGAAGAGAAAGATGGAAGCAAATCCAGAGGCTTTCTGTGCCCTTTCCTCTGCTCCATTAACATCCCTAAGGGATATCTGTCCCCACACAAACTTAGGAAAAATGTCAATGTATTTTTTTTTCCTTTCTTCTGTGATACACTGAGCTAAAGTAGATGTCTTAACTATTGGTTAAACCCTTGAAGCATCTTGATTCTGTGAGTCTTGTCTCTGTGCCAATGGTAGCCAGTCCCTGGGAGCAGACTTACATATTTGTATAAGGAACCATGATTATATACATTCTTTTGCTCTAGCTTCCTGCTGTCCCGTATAAACAAGATGGAGGGAATCACACAGTATGCAGAAAATCCAAGTGCAAGGAACTGCAGGAGTTTTGTAGACCCATAGAAAGATGGATCAATAGCCATGCTGGCCTTGGAGACTCTAAAATACTGAGGTTTCCATTTTGGGCTGGTTACTTCTATTTCTTGGCTTAATGAGTATTTAAAGCACGTAAGAAGTAGAAAAAGTTCATCTTCTAAATTTTTTATGCCTTATGTTCATTGTCTTAATTTATTGTCTTTTCCCTGGAAAGGCTCGTCTTCCTGTGAAGTGGATGGCACCTGAAAGTATTTTCAATTGCGTCTACACCTTTGAGAGTGATGTCTGGTCTTATGGGATATTGCTTTGGGAGCTCTTTTCTTTAGGTAAGTTTGTTCTAGAACTGTACTTCAGGTGATTTCTTTTTAATTTTGATTTTACTGCAGATGCAGAAATCACATTGCTCACGTACTTTTTCAACAGGAAGCAGCCCATATCCAGGGATGCCTGTGGACTCCAAATTCTATAAAATGATCAAGGAGGGGTACAGGATGTTCAGCCCTGAGTGTGCACCACCTGAAATGTAAGCAAGTACCCAGCACCTCTAGTCACCAAACATCAGTAATGATGCAAAGGAAGGAAAGCTTTCTTTTTTGCATTAAGACTTGTTGCACTGCCCAATTTGTCTTTGTTTTTTTAAGTTCTTGGTTCTTTTCTCTTTCTAAATAATTCATGTAATCTAACTAGTGGAATAAATGCCTGTGTTGTTTGTTAGAAGCAGTGAAATGCACTCATGTCTTGTACTACCTTATCACTTGGACATGACATCTGCTGTGTATCAATAAATTATTGACAGATGACAGAACATAATTAAACATTTTTAATTCAGATAAAGAAGTCAGTGATATGTATCAGCAGACCATACAGCATCTGCATTTGTGCTGTACTTCCTGACAAGAGGACTGACTAAGATCTTCTTTATGAGCTATCCCTAATTCACTGTTTTGTAAATGGATTGGTACTTAGTGAGCTGTCAAAGAAAACTGTCCAGCCACTCCCATTAGTATTGAGTCCTTTGTTGTCACAAGCACATGAGTTAACAGCACTATTTCTGTTCTTAAAAGTCATTTAAAGAAGGCAAATTATGGGACTGGGTCACACTTCCAAATTATAATGGAAGTGAGATAAAGGCTCTAAGGATTTCCTCATGAGCAGTACTTAATTTCAGTATCTTTGCAGGTATGACATAATGAAGAGTTGCTGGGATGCTGATCCTTTGCAGAGACCCACATTTAAACAAATTGTACAGCTAATAGAGCAGCAGCTTTCAGATAATGCCCCACGGGTAAGTTAGGGATTATCCGTTTTTTGGAGGTGCTTCATTGGGATCATCCAGTATTTTTTACATAGCTTTGCACTGTCAGTTTGGGTGTTGGGAATGATGTCTGGGCTACTTATTTTTCCTTAGTTGTGCCAACTAGACAGTAGCTGTCTAAACTGTTACCTGAAACATACCAGCTGGAGAAGACTCTTTGCATGGTTTATATTTCTCACTCAAAACAGACCTGGCATAACAGTTTTGTTGTATGAAAGGCAATGGTACTGCCTAAATTCATCTTACCTTAAACTATGAAAAACGTATTAATCTGGGAAATGTCTCAGAAGTGAAGTATATTTGGCTTTTATTAGAAGAGCTTTCTGGACAAAGGAAGGTCTTGAGTTTACAGTGCCGTTCTGACTCTTGTTTGCTTGCCCTAGCTCTGTTTAAATAGCCTTGGAGGTATGTTGTGACAAACTGTATTCACTGCTTTTACAACCATTCCCTAGTAAAAGCTTTTTCTGAGGGGGTAACTGGACAAAACAGTCCAAAGAAAATTGGGGGCACATCAGAAATTTGATTTTTTTTTTCTCAAAATAACATTGTGTGTTACTGCATGTTAAAAAAGTTAAGTTTACAACCTGGTTTCAAAATAAAGTTTCCATTTACCTTCTGAATGCCTTGTTTGGTCACAGAGTTCATGGCTTCCTGACAATTTGAGAAAAGAGGAAACTGAAAGCTGCTAGTGTTCAATTGCATCCTGTAGCATATTTTTGGCAGGTGCAGGCATTACTAAAACAACAGCAAGAATGTGAAGGAAATATTAGTGAGGTTTCTGGGGGAGTTTAGTAATAGCCTGAACTGTGTTTTGTCAAGCTCAGTTGAAATTTGGTTTACAGTTGGAAGCTATAGTGTTGTTAACAACTGAGACTGAGATTCTTAACTCTTTAAAAGAGTTAAACTCAAGCCTTGAAAGTCTTTAGATTTGCAAACAAACACCTGAGCTGGAACCTTTCCATGGAGGTGTGTAGTACAGCAGGGAAAAGCTAGGGAAGGAGAGTTCTCAAAGTACATGTGAAGGGAGCCCTCTGTGGAGTATTTACACCGATCTTTGGCTTCTACAGGTTTATGCGAACTTCTCAACTCCACCTTCCAGTGAAGGAAATGCTCCAGACCACTCGGTGAGGATTAATTCAGTGGGTAGCAGTGCGTCATCTACTCAGCCTCTCCTGGTACGTGAAGATGTTTGAGTGGCACCTGGAAGAAGAGGAGCCCAGACGTATTAGCTGTTTGTATTGTGCAGGGGGTGAGAGAGGGACAACTTCAATAATTTCTCTTACTTTTACTCACTACTACCACTCTGTAGCTGAAACGTTGTTGTAATACTGTCCTTTACCACACACTTGTGACACATGAACTTAATCTGTGGATCACGGTTACAGGCATCAATGAAATGTTAACTGAAACTGTAAATATTTTGCTATATTGTGTGTATTTGCAGTAGAGAGTCAGATCCGAAGAAAAAAAAAACAAAACAAAAAACCAAAAGAAATCCTAAGCCAGGGTGTGGATTGAGATAAGTACAGATCAGAACAAATCTGCAGTTATCTTTCTCTGGATCCATGTCTGGAAAGCCTATAGTAATTTTCTAATTAATTTTGGTTTTGCTGAATTAAAGAAATAAACAAATATGATGCTAAAGGCTTTGCAACCCCCCTTCCATATCCAGCTCAACCTGAGAAGCTTTCCCAGGCAGGTATTGCAGGTTGGAGGCCCTCAAGGGTGCTGTATGTACCCTGGCAAGAGAAGTGAAGGAACCAAGACCCTTCTAAAGTTGGTCTTCACAGCAGCAAACCCTCCAAGGAGCTCTGCGGTTTGAACCAGAGGAGAGAAGAGCATATGGATCTTCCTCCTTATTACTCACACTGTCAGCCTTGCAGACTGGTTGTGAGGTTTCCATTGGTATATGCGCTACTTCCTACTGGTCCTGCACCCTCCTGCCTTGGGAGCCAGAGTACTTCAATACTTGTCTTGCTAATGATTACACCCAAAAGTATTCACCAAAGATGGGTGGGCCCTGCCAAGTTGGTCAAAATAGAGGAGGAGGGCTAATGCCAGTAAACCCTGTGTCTGGAGGAGAGGCTGTTTAATGAGTCATCTTATCTAAGCAAGAGCAGAGGCAGAAAATTCTCTCCTGGGGGCCCTTTCTTTATCTTGTCCTACCCAGGTGAATCTTTCCAACAGGCAGGCTTGGATAATGCTTACTGGAAAGGGCTATTTTCCCCTGCCCCAAATAATTTCATCTCTCTATGGTAGTCCAGTGATCATAGAGAAGAGCCTGACTGGGAAGCACTGAATTTGTAAATGGGATAAAAAAAAAAACCTTCAGTCTTGTTTAATAGATGTGAAACTTTGAGGTCAGTATCTGCTGAGTCCAGGGTTTTGCCCAAGTATCTTCTAACCCCTTTTCTTCCCATTGGAGGCACTGCTTATTCTTTTCTTCCTTTGTTTCTGCCCCCTAGAAATTAGTAAAGGTATTGAGAGAAGCATTTGTCAGAGGCAGAGTACTAGTTAAGTACCTATTTATTTACAATGCACTTAAGCACTCTGTAACTTATACTTTATCAGGATTTTGGTTGCGTTTACATACAATTTCAATGTGTAACTAACTGCCCAAATGCAAGGCAATTGTAAATACACACACTGCTAGTATGTCTTGGGTTATGTTAAATACCGTGCTTCTTCTATGACTGTGCATTTGGTTTATTGTTACAGGAGTCAGTCCTTCAGAGTTAAGTAAAAAATTAGCCATTTGCACTGAACTTACTTAAGCTGTTGCACCTTTCCAAAGTTATCCAGTTGTTTGGAGGCACTCTTATGCATACTTGTTGTTGAGCATTTTCATTATAATGCTATAAAAGCTCTTTTGTAACGTGTTGGCTTTCAGAGCAACTGTAGACAAGCTATTTGTTATAGATATTTCGGTACTTTACAGACACTTAGCTGAAAGAGGCTTGGGTTTTTTCGTTCTTGAAAATTATATTTTTATAAGTTTGGGATTTTTGAAACTTATTTTGCAATGGCTTGGTGTTCTAAATAGGTTTATGCATTGTTTTTGTAAATATGGAAATGTAGCAATAATGTCCTTTTGACTATTCTCAGTCCTTGAGTCTCAAAAATATTTTTATATATATGCAAAAACTATATGTATAAAGATATAAGTGTTTAAAAGCTTATTAAACACTTAAGGATATGTTGCTCGGTTGTAGAATTGCAGTTCAGAAAAGTTGAAATAAATCTGTAAATATGTATTCAAATGCTACTGACGCGTACTATGTTAAGGTAAAATATTTTCGTGTATGTCTTAATAAATTCTTGGGTTGAAGCAAAATCTCAGTGTCTGGCCACACAGAAGTCAAGTGATTGACAATCTGAAACATTTTTGCAAATATGAGCCAGAAAACCTTAGTGTTTATGAAAGTTCTTAACCTGTCAATATATGGGAGAAATACTTGGAAACTTGGATGTAAATTTGTTCTGGAGACCAGGAGATCCATCCTGTAGTCTGCAGTGTATATGCTGTGAATTATTTAAAACTGAACAAATACATCTCAGTGTTATTAAGGGTATGGTTGCAGAGGCAGTTGTAGCCACTGAAAGACTGTAATGATGCTGAATATTCCGCCTTGGCTCAAAAAGATGCACACATGCATGCTCTCGTTCTCTCCTGTACACTGGTGCTAGAGCATATGCTGGACCAGCTGCATGCAGCACTGCAGGAGAGGCAGCATGAGATACCCAGCACTGTTTGAGTTGAGGGAGTCATAAAGAGAAAAGATGATGCTTCCCTTGCTGAGCAGGTACCTTGCATCATAAGGCATGACCCTCTGCTTTAATTGCTCCGGGTTTGAAATTTGTGACTTGCCTGCTTACAGGCTCATCTGCATAAGGCTTTCCATCAGCGTGGTTGGGGTGTCGTTTAATAGTAGGTACAGAGCAAAACTATCTTACATACAAAACTATCTAGAACTATCCTACCAAAAACCTCTGATAACATATGAGGCACAGACCTCGACTGTTTCGGTCCTTAATCATTTCTGTTCTGTCAACAGACCTACTCAAGGAGCTTTCCTCTTCCAGAATTTCCTTTTTTAAACCAGCTTCCTCTTTTTCTTTTATTTATTTTTTTCTTTTTCTTCTGCCCAGGTCTTGGTTCTGTCTGTTAAAGCTAACTAATGAAATTGCATCTAATTTTTGTCAGGAGCCACAATTAGCATTGTCATTGTTCTCTAATAATGCTTCAGAAGATACCGAGATTGTGGCTGATTTTGGACCATTTATTCTCCTACCTTATCCACCCAACGCTTCACAACTAATTTGTGAATTCTCATTTAGCATAGCCAAAGGAGCCATTTTATGCTTTCATTTGGTTAACATGTAATTAATTTTATTTTCCTGAAATGTTTTCCCATCTGAAACAACCTATAATACAGCATTTCTGCTTTCTGAAAAGAAAAAAGTCTTCCTCCAATTTTCTTACAACAAGGCTCACAGTGATTACTGCCTCTGTTCCTGCTCATAGTCACATGGAGCATTTCCCCCTGAATTATTTTATTCTGACAGTTCAAAGCAGTAGCTTACATGAAAAAGTACTTCAGGAAGGCATTTAATATGTACTTCAGAGCATTCTTGTATCCAAATGTAACGACAAACCAGCACAATGTTAGCAGCATCAGGAGCATGGGCCAAATAGCTGAAGGGATAATGCAAAGAGAACAGACAAGCTCTTTCCATTGGTGACCAGTGGCAGAACCAGAGTTCCCTATAAATGTCAGAAAATACTTTTTTTTTTTTGGCTGACGGGGTGACCAAGCACTGGCACAGATTGACCACAGTGGTCGTAGAGTCTTCATCCTTGGACATACCAAAAACCCAACTGTGCACCGTCCTGGGCAATTTGCTCTAGGTGTCCGTGCTTGAGCAGTGGGGTTGGACCAGATCATCTCCAGAGGCGACTTTGAACCTCAACCATTCTGTGATTTTGCAGAGGCCATAACATTCACTTGGCCAGAAGTAGGAAAGAAAATACTACACAACAGTATATATGGAGTTAGTGACCACTTCATTATGCTTCACTACCACCAGCTTTTTTTGTTTCTGACTCTTCTTCACATCTGCATGCCATACAAGTTGTGCACACTTCTATAGTGAGAACTCGAAAATAAGCTGGCTAGGTCACTGAATGTGTGAATGTTTGTTGTGAGATGTTGGCATTTGAAAATTTCTAGCATTTTTAAATACTAAGATCTGCTTATAAAGCTAGGTATTAATACTTCATAACTCAGGTAATCCAGAGGAGTATTTTTGAAATGGAATTGAGTTTCCTGCTTGTGTTCTTTGAAGTTGTTACTATAATTTTCCCTCTGCTCAGCTTTTCAGCACTTTTGCCTCAACCACAATAGTTACTTACTAGAAGATGAGAATTATTTTAGAAACAAACCAAGTCACCAGAGAACAGCAGGTCACGCCCTGGGCCAAAATTTTCAGTGATCACTGGAGAGGTTGGACAACAGCATCCTTAATTATACCACATTGTTGAGCGAGTGAAATGTTTCCCTCTTCCTGTACATGGATTAGGAAATTTTCCACTTGTCCTTAAGGGAGGTCTGAGTCTCAATAGAAGACAAGGAGCAGTTACA
This sequence comes from Piaya cayana, assembly GCA_013389865.1. Classification (NCBI taxonomy): domain Eukaryota; kingdom Metazoa; phylum Chordata; class Aves; order Cuculiformes; family Coccyzidae; genus Piaya; species Piaya cayana. Next base: position 212,126 of record WAAB01023407.1, on the reverse strand, counting down.
TGGGTCTTTCAGCCCCCGGTTTAGAACTGAAGCTATAACAAAATTATGAAAACTGACTGCAGTTCTTGTGATTTCCAGAAAGCTCTGTAACTCTTAATGAGGGTTACAGACAACCTTCAATTATGATGTTTCCTGAGCACTAATTTCTTAAAAGATTATGCTGTAACCGGTCAGTTTATGTTCAAAAGTTGCTCTGAGGCTATGTTTTCTGAAGTCATGTCTATATTTCATTAATTAATTATTGGTCACTCATTTTGGTAATAACTATCTATGAGCTGCCAGTGAGGCAGGTATCTTATGATTTACTAGCAGCGATAGTGCCAGTGATGATTTTTCTTTCTATCACCTGGTAATCATTTTAGTTTGGTTGTGACAGGCAGTAGAAACTAACTGGCCCTGAAGGGCCCATCAGCCTCATTAACCAATGTCAGCAGCATCTGATAAGGGGATTGTGTGGCAGGTTCAGCACATCAAGTCGCCAGGCAGGAAAGCACAGCATATAGCTTCCCTTATGGATAAGTATACATCTGTGTATAGTGCAAGTTACCCTGGTACTTTCTCTAGCTGCAGAAAGTGCAAAATAATGTGTCTTCCTCTAAATATGTCTATTTTGAGAAATACCAGCACCAATGGCTGGCTGCACTTTTTCTGTGAATTACACTTCACATGCTTTGAGCTGGTCCAAGTATCTACTGGGCAGGAGGAGTTGCTTTTAATATGTGATTGGGGGTGTGTGGTGTTGATGTGGTCATCAAAAAAGAAGTTGACTTAGTGTAACATCTGAGCTCTCACATTTGGTGACTGAAATCACATGATATTTGACTTGCCTGCTCATGGTGGGAGGAGAGCTGGTGAGCAGGGCAGCTGCCCTGGGTCTAGCTGCCTAGTGGGCTGGAGATGAAAGGACTGAAAGACATTCCTCATGCTTCTGGCCCATTCAACACGTTAAAAGAAAATTTTAAAAGGACAATAGCAACTTTCCAAATACTGTTTTGGCATTTCCTCTTTTGAATTAAAACAGCAAAATAATTAAAACCTATTTATGAAATGAAAACAGTTTTCTATTTTCCCCTTCAGCCATTTTTCATTCAAAAGCTCTGTGTGTTTTTTTTTTTCTTTTGCTGGGACCAAACATTAGATAGTCCTGTTGTTCCAGAAATTAGTATTAACTGGAAATTTCCAGAGTTATTGTGTAACATGTTTTGGGGTTCATCTCACTCTGGTCGACAAGATGTCTCTGAACCAAAGCACCAAAAGAAAAACTTCTTCTTGGATCAGAAACAACCTATCAAAAATGGCAATTGTTCCACCAAAAGTAATTACACAGCCCTCTGCCAGAGGCTAGCCTGGAGTTGCTGCATTGCTAAGAGCAGCAGAAGCACGATGACCCTCTTGTGCTGCATACAAGCACGTGGCCAGACCCAACAGGTGTGGAGGAAACATAGCTTTATTCCTTCATACCTCAGGCCTGCAGAATCATAGAATCATAGAATAACGAGGTTGGAAGAGACCCACCGGATCATCGAGTCCAACCATTCCTATCAAACACTAAACCATGTCCCTCAGGACCTCGTCTACCTGTGCCTTAAACACCTCCAGGGAAGGTGAATCAACCACCTCCCTGGGCAGCATATTCCAATGCCCAATGACCCTTTCTGTGAAAAACTTCCTCCTAATGTCTAGCCTAAATCTCCCCTGG